>CM041783.1:135913743-135962511 GCA_023374045.1 Limonium bicolor
AATTTAGAAACCTAACTAGGAATGACCGTTGATAACAATGGATACCCTTAACGTCCATATGGACGATACCATTGCTTAAATTCAAGACTAGATGGTCATGGTGTTATAGTGCCTAATGTAAATGTTAAATGTTCAGATGTCAGGACGAGGTCCAGGCCGACCTAAAGGAGGGGCTGCAGATGGACCGGGGACGCAGACAATAGCACAGATCATCGCTGCCATAGTAGCACAAATGCTACCTCAAGTAATCACTACAGTACAACAAACTCAACAAAATCAACAAACTCAAGTTGGACCAATCCCTCCCCCTCCACCCACAGATGTGAATTGGGTAAAATCTGTCGCTGAACTCCGACCTCCCTGCTTTCGAGGCAAGAGTGACCCAGCAAAGCTAGAAGCCTACATCGCCGAAATGGAGACGAAATTTGAAACCTTCAAAGCTCTTGCTCGAGTTCAAGTGAGAGTAGCAGCCTACTATCTCAAAGATGCTGCTATGGATTGGTGGAAGTTAGTAAAACACGAGTATGCCAACGACCCCACATTCGACTGGGAATCCTTCACCGCCATCCTCCGATCCAAATACTATCCAGAGCACGTCAAAACCAAGAAACGACTAGAGCTTGAAGCTCTGAAGATGAGAGACAGAATGTTAGTGGATGAGTACTACCGCACCTTCACCTCCATTCTACGTCTTCTACCCGACCTTGGGTACACCGGCTACGTGTTGGTCGATCGCTTCTATGGCGATCTGAGCCATCGCCTTTGGTACAGTATGGGGTACACCAGATTTACCTCACTGTAGGTAAACTTTGGTTTGAACCCTTAGTACCATTGTAAATGCTTAAACCTTTACCTTATTAGTAAGAGCACCATCTAATACCTGAAAATTTAGGAGTGCTATCACGCGGTATCCCGCGTTGAAATTACTTGCCAACTAAGGGATGAGGAGCAGGCGCTCAAGCGCAAGGCTAATAGCAAGAACACCAGTTCTGAGGGGCAGAACCAAGGCAAGAGCTGGAAAAAGAAGAAGGGGAAATTCTTCCAGCAATCCCAGAAGAACACCGCAAGTGAGAGCAGTGCCCATGCTTAGAAGGGGAAAGCAGCTGAGCCTCTTCAGCTAGCTTATTCTGCGCCGGTGGCTGCGAAGCCACTGAGATCGCACCCGCCTAAGGGTAAAACTTCTAAATTCACACTTGTACATGTATAATTACCATAACTAATATTGCCCCACCAAATGTGCTAACACTCAAGCCTCAGGTTTTGGCTCCGGGTACAACAAAAACTACTCCAACGGCCGGAGCTACATTTGTGGAAGGTGTAATCAGGATCATCCCGACATGGATTGCCAAGGGAGAGTAATCAAATGCTACAACTGTCAGAAACTGGGACACCGTGCTAATGTGTGCCCAGAAAATGCCAAATCCAAGGGAAACTTCCAGAGCTATAAGCAGTGGGACGGCAAGGAGGTTGCATCTGGCGATGCCCCAGCCTAGTAGGCCTCGCAGGGACAGGGGTCCCGAGCCTCAGAAGGCGCGCACCTCAGAGGCAGCCAGCCTTGCATATCATCGACCGTGATGGGACCGGTTCTAAGCCTGGCCTAGGTATTAACTTAAACCTTTAATCCTTGAAAAGCATGCCTAAGTATCGAAGTACTTGTTTGAATGAATGCATGAGTAAGTAGAATTACAGTATGTATTTGAGCATGAAATGAATTTGTGAGACGAGAACTCAGCGTAGATGAAATTTATAACCATAGGTAGATTTAAGATCTGCTACCGATACCTTCAAACCCAAACCATGAAGAAGACAACATCACCAATCACTACTACACCAACGATCAGTGTCAGGTCATCCGCCTAGGTAAGATCTTATTAAAAGGATACCTGACACCAGAAGCACAAATTTCGATCATCCGACGATGCAATGAACTAGGAACGTGTCCGGGAGGATTTTACACACCCGAATTCCCCGATGGAGCGAAGATGAAGCTGAAGATGATGTGCTTGGGAAAGGATTGGAATCCTTATACCAAGACATACCAAGAGACACGGATGCAAGACAGAGCGACGCCACCAACAATACCCCTTGAATTTTTGACGCTTGTTACACAAGCTGTAGAGCTTGCACAACAGTGTGAAAATGATCCGATCCCCGCACTTGAAGCGGACCTCTGTATCGTTAACTTCTATGATAAAGAAGGATGACATGGGTTACATCAAGATAAGGACGAGACAATGAAATCTCTTGAACAAGGAGTACCCGTAGTGTCTTGGTCCATTGGTGATGACGCTGTATTTTTGTATAGCGAGCAGAAGCATGTGGACCTCGTAGAGAAACTGGTATTGAGATCATGAGATATCCTAATCATGGGTGGAAATCATGGTTGCTGTATCACGGGATCAACAAGATCAAGTTGAATACGACACCACCGGCAATAATCAATGCCACACACATGAAACCAGGACGCCTGAACCTTACCTTTAGAAAGTATTAAACTTGTAATATCATGTAACACATTAGTAACGTGTATTAGAGACACGGTATGTATGATGGTTGGTTTATCAATAAAGAGCAGTGTTGATTATTAAATTCCACTTGTGTCCACTATCATTACTTACGAACTTGTTAATCAATAAGTTGTGGAGTCGGTACCGAAGGTAACCTGAGTATCCTCACCGAAGCACAAGCCGGTAAAAGCGGTACCATCTTAACGGGAACCTTCCCAGTGAACGGCATTGATGCCTCGATATTATTCAACTCCGGTGCCTCTCACACCTTCATTTTGCCATCTTTTGCGAAGAAGTTGGGGCTAGACGCGGATGAGCTACCGAATTTCTTGGTCACTCTCCCGTCGAAGGAGCGCATACGATGTACCAAGTATTACCAAGTATTCCCATCTCCTTAATCGAATTTAATGGGTTGGGATTCGACTCATAAATCGGGATGAACTGGTTGGAGCGGTACAAGGGACGAATACTCTGCGCCGAGCAGAGATAGCTACTGAAGAGTCCTTCTGGGGTTACAGTATCTTCCCGCTAGAGACCGAGAGAGCCTTTGACTACAGTCATCTCCGCTATGGCTATGTATCGGGAGCTCAGAAAGGGCAATGATGTGTATCTTTGCTATGTACAAGACCTGGAGAGAGATCCAGAGTTCAATACCGATGTACCGATTGTATTAGAATTCCCCGATGCATTCCCAAAAGAGCTACCTGGTATGCCACCTCAAAGAGCTGTTGAATTTGAGATCGATCACTTGCCTGGTACTGGCCCCATTGCTAGGGCACCGTACCGTATGACACCTGTAGAAATGACCGAGCTAAATGAGCAATTGCGTGATCGACTCGACAAAGGGTTTATTCGCCCGAGCGTATCACCCTGGGGAGCACCGGTCCTCTTCGTGAAGAAGAAGGACGGTAGCCTCCGACTCTGCATCGACTACCGTGAATTGAATGTGGTCACTGTCAAGAATAAATACCCATTGCAATGCATCGACAACCTATTCGACTAGCTGAAAGGAGCTTCAGTCTTCTACAAGATTGACCTCCGATCTGGGTATCATCAGATTGCTATCAGAGAGCAAGACATAGAGAAAACGGCATTCTGTACCAGATATGGCCACTACAAATTCACAGTCATGCCATACAGTTTGTCAAACGCACCAGCTAAGTTCATGGATCTAATGAACCATTTGTTCAGTGATCAGTTGGACACTTCTGTTGTAGTATTCATTGACAACATCCTCGTGTATTCGAAATCAGCAGAAGAGCATGCCGAACACCTCAGAAAAGTACTTGAGACACTACGCGGGAACCAGCTTTATGCGAAGTTCTCCAAATGCGAGTTTTGGCTAGATCAGGTATCATTCCTCGGTCATGTCATCTCTAGCGCGGGTATTTCAGTTGATCCATCCAAGATTGAAGCTGTACGATCATGGCCTAGACCTGAGACTGTTACCGACATATGGAGCTTTCTTGGTCTAGCCGGTTATTACCGGAGGTTTGTAAAGGACTTCTCGAAAGTCACTAAGCCCATGACGACACTGATGAAGAAAGATGCACCGTTTGTATGGACAGACGAGTGCGAGGTATCCTTCCAGAGCCTAAAAGACTCATTGACCTCAGCACCAATTCTCACAATTCTAGAGGGCATTGAGGGATTTGAGGTATATTGTGATGCATCAGGCAAGGGAATTGGATGTGTACTCATGCAGCATGGCAAGGTTGTAGTCTATGCCTCCCGCCAACTGAAAAGGCATGAGGAGAATTAACCGACTCATGATCTAGAGTTAGGAGCCATTGTCTTCGGCTTGAAGATATGGCGACACTATCTCTATGGGGTAAGCATCACCATCTACTCCGACCATAAAAGTTTGCAGTACGTATTCACGCAGAAGGAGTTGAATTTGAGACAGAGAAGGTGGATGGAGTTTCTCTCAGATTATGACATCAACCTGCAGTATAAGGAAGGGAAGGCAAACGTTGTAGCCGACGCCCTGAGCCGTCGAGCACACTCGCTCCATTCGCTACTCACTTCTTCTAGCATGGTTGACGAGGTGCGAGATGCTTAGTTGAGCGACCCTTACATGACCGAGATCAGACAGAAAATCACCGATGGTACATTTGAGAAGAAGAAGTATGATTTCAAGTTGCATGAAAATGGTCTGATCCGGCTAAATGGCAGGCTATGCGTCCCCCGAAGCAATGCTGAGCTGAGGGATCGCATCCTGCGTGAGTCACACAGTTCTACAATATCCGTCCATCTAGGAGCCTCCAAGATGTACAAAGACATGAAGAGGTACTTCTGGTGGTCTGGAATGAAATCTGATGTGACAAAGTATGTTTTGAGATGCCTTACATGCCAGAAAGTAAAGTTTGAACATCGTAGACCAGGCGGAATGGTACAATCTATGCCAGTTATGGAGTTGAAATTCCACGATATCTCCATGGATTTTGTTGTTGGACTCCCACATTCCAGGGGAGGACTCAACATGATCTGGGTTGTAGTCGATCGCCTCACTAAGGTTGCTCGATTCATACCGAAGAAGTACACCTGGAAGGTGGTGAAGCTCGCGGTGCTATTCGACAAGGAGATTATCAGACACCACGGAGTCCCGAAGACCATAGTATCTGACTGCGACACCAGATTTCTTTGGAGATACTGGAGAGCTACACGGGAAGCACTAGGTACAGAGCTGAAGCTGAGTACCATCTTCCATCCACAGACCGACAGTCAGACAAAAAGGACCATCCAGACACTGGAGGACATGCTTAGAGCAAGTGCCTTAGACTTTAAGGGGAGTTGGATAGATAAGCTTCATCTTATCGAGTTTTCATACAATAATAGCTATCACGCTTCGATTAAGATGTTGCCTTTCCAAGCCTTATACAGTAGACCTTGTCGTACCCCCTTGTGTTGGGATGAGTCGAGTGAAGCGGTCATTATAGGACCGTAGTACCTTGAACAAGTTCAAGCGGAAGTGCAACAAATCTGAGCTAATATGAAAGCAGCCCAAGATACACAGAAATCCTATGCGGATGTGCGACGACTCGACCTTGAGTTCACCGTGGGTGACCAAGTGTTCTTGCGCGTTTCACCTATGAAGGGCGTATTCCGATTTGGCCAGAAGGGCAAGCTGAGCCCAAAATTTGTAGGGTCGTACACTATCACTGAGAGAGTTGGATCTGTAGCCTACAGGTTAGCCTAACCTGAGGAGTTGGGGCGTGTCCATGATATCTTTCATGTGTTACAACTCAAGAAATACATCGCCGATCCTTCTCATGTCCTAGAGCCCGAGCAGTTATCTATTGAGCCAACAATGAGATATGTCGAGACTCCTGTTAGAATTCTTGATACGAAGGCCAGAGACACTCGCCATAAGTCCGTGCGAATGGTGAAGGTCTTATGGTCCAACCATGATGTCGAAGAAACGACATGGGAGTTAGAAGACGCCATGAAGGTGAAGTACCCACAGTTTTTCATAGACTAGATAGTCTAGTACTTAGCGGGTATAGGGCGTACCCCGTTTTAAGGGGGTAGAGCCGTTTTGCTTTTGCATTGCTTCGGGTTAGCATTGCATAGCGTGTATGTATTGTAGTATGTTTTGAATGGCACATGCAGTGCGAAGTGTATCTGGTGTGTATGTACAATAAGTAATGTATCGGTGTGGTATGGTATTGACTCAATGGTAATGTGTATTGTGGAATGATGTGTATTGGAAATTGTGTATTGTGTATGGTAATTGTGTATTGTGCTTGATTTGTATATGCTTGTGATATGGAGAAATTGAACACCTTATAGGTGGTAGTAAGGTACATTGTGGCAATTGGTTTGCCCAATGAGTAGTGATAGTAAACCATTAACCATGAGCAACTTTGAGGGCAAAGTTCCTTAAGGGGGGTAGATTGAAATACCCCGATATTAAAAATAGATATTAATTAGGCTAATGAAGGTTTTAGAAGCTTAATTATGCCTAAATAATCATGAGGGAACAAATTCTGAAGAAAACGGATCCTTAAAACGGATTAAGAACACAAACGAACCTTAAAGCGCGTTTTTCGAGGAAACCGGGAAAACACGACTTTAAGCGGGTCAAATAGACTCGTAATAATTTTGGTCAAGTAAATAGTCATTAATAAACATTAATGAAGGTCTAGAACCAATAAAATCAATTAAACTAGAAAATTATGGAAAACGGGTTTCGGTAGTAAAAACTATAAAAAACGGGAAGTTGTGGGGTGAGAGTGTAAATAAACCAAACTAGTGTGTCCACTAATGAAAATAAAAATTTTAAAATCTGTGTAAGGGCTGTGTGTGGCCGGCTCCATCTCCCCCTCTCACTCTCTTAAATATCCCTTATTTACAAAAGACAAAAAGTAAAGCAAAAAGTAAAAACCTCACTTTTTACCCTCTCTCTCCTACTCCCTCTCATTCCCACCGTACTCTCTATCCCTCTCTGATTTCTTTCTTCTCCAAGCAGCCCCAACAATGGAGATTTTGAAGAACCAAACCAGCCTCCATCTTCTCTCTTCTTGTTGAACCCTTAAATCATCTCCAAAAATTATAAAATTCGTACCATTGGATTCCTCTCATCAAGGAGAACATCTCCCTCTTTTCCAAATCCAAAAATACCAATTTTCATCTCCATGGGTGTTCTTGTTTTTGAAGATGAAGACCACCATTAGAAGCACCATTCTATTCATTAGTCAATGACATGCTGAGAGTACAACTTATCAAATTCTAGGAAACTAATACAGTCACCGGGAGGGGAATCAATCTTCCTAAAACCCCTCGTACAAGACAACACTAGTTTAGCCATACAATCAGCCAAACCATTACATGACCGACTGATTTTAACAATGGAGCAACTATCAAAATAGAAAGATAAACTAATACATTCTTTAATAAGATTCTCATTCGGAAGAGCTGTGTGAGACTTCATCTGTAACTGATCAATAACCACCTGAGAGTCAGTCTCAACAAAAATATTCTGGAACCCTTCATCTCTGGCGTGTCGGAGACCATCAAGAACACCCCAGTTCTCAGTTTCATGGATACTGGCCAGACCCATCTAATGAGTAAATCCATGGACCCACGCCCCATTATGGTCCCGAATAACTCCCGCAGCTGCCACAGTGCTGTCCTCACTCATGGCTACATCAGAGTAGAGCTGCTCAAAACCTGTCCGGCCCGGCGACCCGACCCGGCCCGGCCTGGAAAAAAGCCCGAACCCGACAGGCTGTTCGGGCGGGCTTGGACAAAAATATGAGCCCGAATAAAAAACCGAGCCAGGCCGCGGCAAATTTTCAAGCCCGCGGGACAAGCCCGCCTGGCCCGATTTTCAATATTTTTTTAAAATATATAAAATAATGTATATCTTATATTATTTGATATAATACATATATCAAAATTATATTAAATATACATATAATATAAACTTTTACTCAAATTTATATATATGATAATGATTTTGAAATTAAATATATATATTTTTTTCATTTTTTTAATTTGAAAAATAAAAATAAGTAAAAAACCGGGCCGGGCGGGCCGGGCACCGGCAGAGCTGAAAAAAAACCGAGCCTAGCCCGGAAATATAAAAAACTGGGCCCGGTCTCCATGAGTAGGCCCGACGGGCCCAAAAAATCTCCTTGCCTGGCCCGAACCCGGCCCGCCCGCCCGGATGATCACCTCTACATCAGAGTTAACTTTGTAGTAACCTTCTGAAGGGGGTTGCCATTTAACTATTTGTCCCGAGACTCGTTACATGTCCTGACTTTCATGAAGGATGACGAGAATTCTGAAATCTTCTTCCTGATCATGTTGAAGTCAAGCTTCTCTGCACCAGGAATATCATTATGGAACTTGAAGTTCCTCCACCACCATAAGGAGTGACAAGTAATTGCAAAAACTTGGTTCCAATCTACTTTCTCCACGCAGGAGGCCCATTTCCTTTTGGATAAATTCTCAGCCAACCAATCCTTAGTGCTAATCCCTAATTGAATGAAGTTTGGGGAGTGGGTCAGATCGTACTTCTTCTAAATGTTTCTGCTCACAATGCAGTCCCTCATGACATGCAGGGCATCCTCTTTAGAACCACCGATTGAGCAGGCCTCATCCGGGAAAAGACCTCTAGAATGTAGAAAAGCTTTAATTTTAATTTCTGGTGAGCAAGAAACCAGAGAAAGGTTTTCACTTTTTCAGGTATCTTCAATTTCCAGATAAGGCTCCAAAAATTGTCTTTTAGACATGTAGTATTAAGTTCTCATAGACAGAAGAAGCTGTTAATTCACCCGAATGATGATGAGCCCAAAATATATTATAACTAGTTTCCTCATTAAAAATTGCCTTACTATCCAGGGAATTTAGGATAACAGATGGAAGGAGATTAGAGAGAGTATCCCATTTCCAACCTCTATCAGCTTGCCAAAGTTGGTCAACTGTAGCATCCAGGTTAGTATTAACTAATTGAAAAATGTAAGAGCATAAAGGTTTATCTACTAACCATCTGTCCTTCCAGAAGTTAATAAGCTTACCGTTACCCAGCTTCCATTTGGTAGCTTCAAATATCAGCTCATGGCTACTGATAATACTTTTCCGAACACTGGAAGCTCCCTTGCGTTCTTGATTCTTATATTTCTACAGGAGAATTTTGGCCTAGAAGCTATCCTGTTGCTTGAGAAGCCTCCAGATGAGTTTAGATAAGCAGGCCCGATTCATAGCTGATGATTTCCTAACACCAAGACCACCCTCCAGTCTGGGTTTACAGATAGCATCCTAAGCAACTGTGTGGAGTTTCGTGTCAGTCTCCTTATGCCCCCACAGAAAACATCTGCTTAACCTGTCTAACTTATTGATGCACTAATTATTGATCTATCTTTTGAGTGCTTGGAACCCTTGTTTTCCATATTCTTTTACTTAGATTTATGCATTTACCTTCTTTTTCATGTTATTTTGGCTTAGGACGTGATTAGGAAGGAGTTAAGAGCTTTTGGAACAAAAAGATAAAAATTTACACATGTCCGGATATGAGTCCGGATGGGAAGACACGGACACGGAAGCGGACAGCTCCAGATCGAATTCGCCTTTAACCCTATCCTAATACGCGGACAGAAACGCGGACAGCCCCTTTTGTTCTATGTCCGCAACACGGACGCCCATGCGGACGTGTACGCAGATCCCGTCAGGACAGTCATGTCCGCAACGCGGACACCAACGCGGAAAGGAGTAAATCTCGCTAGGACAGTCATGTCCGCAACGCGGACACCAACACAGACAGAAGTAAATCTCATTAGGACAGTCATGTCCGCACGCGGACAGAAATGCGGACGCGTGTAGATCTCGTCAGGACACCCCTGTCCGTATGCAGACTCAAACGCGGACGTCACACAGAGATGAAAAATAAAAACATCGTGCTGATAATTATGCTTTCGGCGCAATTATCAGCAGATTACGCCCATACTCCGTGTAAATTAAACCAATGTCCATGCTCAATCAATCTCCTACCCAACTCACCACTAACCTATGTTTACTCCTAAGCCTATTTAAACCCTTTCCCAGCCTTCATTTCAATTGGCACTAGACATTCGTCTACACCTCTCTTCATCCTCCTCCATCTCTCATTCCATCCATCCTCTGATCATCCACACAATAACTCCCCCGTACTCCATCTTCATTCATATACTCAAACACAAACACACACCATATCAAACACGTTTTCATTCCAATTTCTCCACACAAGACTTCGCACACACGCCACACAAAATCTCACGTCCGGATTTGCATCCTGATTTGTGTCCGACCCACTCCATCCGGACGTCTCACAAACTCGCCCAAAATTTCCACTTTCACCCCATTTCACCAAGCTCACTTCATTGTCACCAAATCCAACCTCTCAGCCAGCATAGCGCAAGGACAAAGGGCGGAGCGAGCGAGAAGATCTTCGTAACAGATGATTTCTCTCAACTCTCTCTCATTTATGATTTCAATTGCTATGTCTAGCTAAGAGGATATACTTTGGGGGAAGGGATGTTGTAATTAGTTAAACTCTGCATTATTTTACTGCTTTATCGAGACTATTTGGATTGTTCAGGTTAATGCATTTAAGTGCTTTTAATAAACGTCATGAATTTATTATAAGCCCTCGAATCATGTTATGATCAGATAAGGTGATTAGCATTGATGGTCCTATTAACCTGTTACCTGTGATAATTGCAATCGGATAGATTACATTAGCAATTAGATGCTTTAGCCCGGACCAAACCAGACTAGTAATTCTGTGCAATAAAACCATCTAGATATACTTGTTAAATCTAGACTAGAACTACGTGCCCTGTCTAGATGAGCTATCTGGAATTAGGACTTAATACAAAATAGAAAATTGAGAATTACAAGCCGATCCAAAGTCTATGTTAAGTAGCAGAATATGCAGAACCTAACTAGTGAAACAACTCCCTGAACCTAGAGTACCGTTCACACTCCCTATCTATCACTTTACTTTATCTACTATTTATTTTCTTGTTATCTATTTAAACCCTAAAACAAAAATAACCCCTTTTGAATTACCCATTGTCTTAGGCTAGACTTATTTACCTCAAGTCCCGTGGATTGACACCTGCTCGCTTCTAAATTGCTATACTGCTACGACCGGGATTTTTGCAACCCGACGGTCTATTGATTTGTTGATTTCTAGGATTAATTCTTAGCATTTAATACATCAAAATAAACCGTTTGCACTTATTGCATACGGAAACAGGTAAGGACTGAGACATCATGTTAAATATCGGGACCAAAACTTAAACAGATTTGGACAAGAGTTAACCTCCCAGCAAAGGATAAAGATTCTCCTTCCAACCACTAATCCTATTCGGGACCTTCTCAATCAAATCCTCAAAATTCTTATTCTGGTGCTACCATGGTAAACATTTATGCCGATATTTACAAGATTATCAGCAATATGAAACCCTATACTTTTTCTGATACTAACTTTCTGTTCGGGATCCACATTCTTAGAAAACATGACACGAGACTTATCAGACTAACCTTACCTCCTGACATTTCACAAAAGCTAATTAGAGCAGTCATCATATTTGAGAGATTATCTTTAGTGGCAGACCCTAAAAGGACAAGGTCATCGGCAAAAAAGAGGTGGGACTGTAACACCCCCGTCCAAAGCCAATCGTGGTTATCGCAAAACTTAACACTTAATCGAACTCGTCGCAGCGGAAATAACAAACACTGGACCTTGCCACGGTCTGATCGTTAGAACATACCGCCTATCAATTTACAAGCTTATCCAAAACAAACAACCGACCAAAACACACAACCAAAATACCACCACCAACCGAGTTTAAGTATCTAAGTCAGAGTCATAACTTACATCAGTTTCAATATAAACAGACGGGAGCACAAGCAACCCGCACTCAAAATAACAACCCATCCTAAGTCTAACCGTCCTACTCTCGTGGAGTGACTTCATGAGCCTCTTACCTGCAAGTGTAAAAACAGCCCAAAAGGGGGTCAGCGAATGCTGGTACTCTCTCATGCCCCCAAGCTAACGGGGCTACGACGACTAATTGTCGATAGCATGGAAATTGATTAAGTACACAAGCATGATATGAAGTGCAATAAACAACAATCCATAGATAAACATACATAGTTCACACACAATGAACGACACAAGCGTTCCCTTATCAAGCGGGTTAGTAACCCCTCCTTAGTCCTGATTTCCTTAACCTCAGTTCCTTATCTTACCTCAATCTTAACCTTAACTTATTCTCAATATACAACCCGTTCCTAGAAGGGAATGGTTGTAGCTTAATCTAAACCTAGGATTTAGGTGATCCTACCGCACCATCTTAATGCCGCCTACCTTGGACGGGAGTCCAGCGTAGCTGAGCAGGCAACCGGCCCTAGGCAACAAGTCCGAAGACAAGTCCTTAAGCGGAGGGCGGATCAGATTCTGATACCGTCCCCCTTTCCTTAGCATGCATGACCGGAGTCAGCCCGTGTTCCTCACTCAAGTTCCAGTTAGTAGAAATCTTAAACACCATGTGTTAGTTAAACCTTAACGGGTATTAACCACAATCACCAATACTTAACTCTTATCCTTAACTCAGTAAGTACTAAACTTGGTTAGTAACAATCTCAAGTCGTGGGTTAGTGTAAAGAAAACACATACACAACGAGAACAAAATAACCGGTTGCATGCTTTATCTTGTCTTAGTCATAGCAAATAAACAGATAGCACACAAGCCGGGACACCTCGTTAGCAAGCAGGTCACAAGAAAGATTGTACCGTTCACCGTCGACAATTGTTTGGTTTATCCTCCAAGTCCAATTCACCAATCCTAAAACATTCATTCAGTTTTAGGTTATTATTCAATTCAACTCAACACAATTATTTAGCCTCCCTAGACATCAACTTTTACTCATTGTTTTTCACTAAGCCTTATGGTTTTTAACTTAACTCCTAAGTGCATCATTTCCTCATTATCTATTACACTTACTCACCCACTTAATGACCATTACTCCCACCAAACATGTCCTTAATAGCCTTATAACATCAATACCTAATCATCCCCACCATTACCTAACCTTAAACAAAATTTGGCCAAAATAGCACCGCGTCCGAACTTGTGTCCGAGCTTCCCAAGTTCGGACATTAGGTCGAGACTCAAAAGTTTGCTGGTTACTACCAGCCTCAATCTTCTCTCTTCTTTGAACCCTTAAATCATCTCCAAAAATTATAAAATTCGTACCATTGGTTCCTCTCATCAAGGAGAACATCTCCCTCTTTTCCAAATCCAAAAATACCAATTTTCATCTCCATGGGTGTTCTTGTTTTGAAGATGAGACCACCATTAGAAGCACCATTCTATTCATTAGTCAATGACTCTGAGAGTACAACTTATCAAATTCTAGGAAACTAATACAGTCACCGGGAGGGGAATCAATCTTCCTAAAACCCTCGTACAAGACAACACTAGTTTAGCCATACAATCAGCCAAACCATTACATGACCGAATGATTTTAAACAATGGAGCAACTATCAAAATAGAAAGATAAACTAATACATTCTTTAATAAGATTCTCATTCGGAAGAGCTGTGTGAGACTTCATCTGTAACTGATCAATAACACCTGAGAGTCGTCTCAACAAAAATATTCTGGAACCCTTCATCTCTGCGTGTCGGAGACCATCAAGAACACCCCAGTTCTCAGTTTCATGGATACTGGCCAGACCCATCTAATGAGTAAATCCATGGACCCACGCCCATTATGGTCCCGAATAACTCCGCAGCTGCCACAGTGCCGTCCTCACTCATGGCTCATCAGAGTAGAGCTGCTCAAAACCTGTCCGGCCCGGCGACCCGACCCGGCCCGGCCTGGAAAAAAGCCCGAACCGACAGGCTGTTCGGGCGGGCTTGGACAAAAATATGAGCCCGAATAAAAACTGAGCCTGGCCGCGGCAAATTTCAAGCCGCGGGCAAGCCCGCCTGGCCCGGTTTCATTATTTTTTTTTAAATATATATAAATAAAGTATCTATATTATTTGATATAATACATATATCAAAATTATATTAAATATACATATATAAAACTTTTACTCAAATTTATATATATGATAATGATTTTGAAATTAAATATATATCATTTTTTAATTTGAAAAATAAAAATAAGTAAAACCGGGCCGGGCGGGCCGGGCACCGGCAGAGCTGAAAAAAAACCAACCGGCGCAGCCCGGAAATATAAAAAACTGGGCCCGGTGCCATGAGTAGGCCCGACGGGCCCAAAAAATCTCCTTGCCTGGCCCGAACCCGGCCCGCCCGCCCGGATGATCACCTATACATCAGAGTTAACTTTGTAGCAACCTCTGAAGGGGTTGCCATTTAAGTTACTCCTCTTTTGTCCCGAGACTCGTTCATGTCCTGATTCATGGAGGATGACGAGAATTCTGAAATCTTCTTCCTGATCATGTTGAAGTCAAGCTTCTCTGCACCAGGAATATCATTATGGAACTTGAAGTTCCTCCACCACCATAAGGAGTGACAAGTAATTGCAAAAACTTGGTTCCAATCTACTTCTCCACGCAGGAGGCCATTTCCTTTTGGATAAATTCTCAGCCAACCAATCCTTAGTGCTAATCCCTAATGAATGAGTTTGGGGAGTGGGTCAGATCGTACTTCTCCCAAATGTTTCTGCTCACAATGCAGTCCCTCATGACATGCAGGGCATCCTCTTTAGAACCACCGATTGAGCAGCCTCATCCGGGAAAAGACCTCGAATGTAGAAAAGCTTTATTTTAATTTCTGGTGAGCAAGAAACAGAGAAAGGTTTTCACTTTTTCAGGTATCTTCAATTTCCAGATAAGGCTCCAAAATTGTCTTTTAGCAGTAGTATTAAGTTCTCATAGACAGAAGAGCTGTTAATTCACCCGAATGATGATGAGCCCAAAATATATTATAACTAGTTTCCTCATTAAAAATTGCCTTACTATCCAGGGAATTTAGGATAACAGATGGAAGGAGATTAGAGAGAGTATCCCATTTCCAACCTCTATCAGCTTGCCAAAGTTGGTCAACTGTAGCATCCAGGTTAGTATTAACTAATTGAAAAATGTAAGAGCATAAAGGTTTATCTACTAACCATCTGTCCTTCCAGAAGTAATAAGCTTACCGTTACCCAGCTTCCATTTGGTAACTTCAATATCAGCTCATGGCTACTGATAATACTTTTCCGAACACTAGAAGCTCCCTTGCGTTCTGATTCTTATATTTCTACAGGAGAATTTTGGCCTAAAGCATCCTGTTGCTTGAGAAGCCTCCAGTTGAGTTTAGCTAAGCAGGCCCGATTCATAGCTGATGATTTCTTTAACACCAAGACCACCCCTCCAGTCTGGGTTTACAGATAGCATCCTAAGCAACTGTGTGGAGTTTCGTGTCAGTCTCCTTATGCCCCCACAGAAAACATCTGTTAACCTATCTAACTTATTGATGCACTAATTATTGATCTATCTTTTGAGTGCTTGGAACCCTTGTTTTCCATATTCTTTTACTTAGATTTATGCATTTACCTTCTTTTCATGTTATTTTGTCTTAGGACGTGATTAGGAAGGAGTTTAAGAGCTTTTGGAACAAAAAGATAAAAATTTACACATGTCCAGATATGAGTCCGGATGGAAGGAACGACACGGAAGCGGACAGCTCCAGATCGAATTCGCCTTTAACCCTGTCCTAATACGCGGACAGAAACGCGGATAGCCCCTTTTGTTCCATATCCGCAACACGGACGCCCATGCGGACGTGTACGCAGATCCCGTCAGGACAGTCATGTCCGCAACGCGGGACACCAACGCGGAAAGGAGTAAATCTCGCTAGGGACAGTCATGTCCGCAACGCGGACACCAACGCAGACAGAAGTAAATCTCATTAAGAAAGTCATGTCCGCCCGCGGACAGAAATGCGGACGCGTGTAGATCTCGTCAGGACACCCCTGTCCGTACGCGGACTAAACGCGGATGTCACACAGAGATGAAAAATAAAATCATCGTGCTGATAATTATGCTTTCGGTGCAATTATCAGCGATTATGCCCATTACTCCGTGTAAATTAAAACCAATGTCCATGCTCAATCAATCTCCTACCCAACTCACGCTAACCTATGTTTACTCCTAAGCCTATTTAAACCCTTCCCCAGCGTTCATTTCAATTGGCATAGACATTCGTCTACACCTCTCTTCATCCTCCTCATCTCTCATTCCATCCATCCTCTGATCTCCACACAATAACGCCCCCGTATCCATCTTCATTCATATACTCAAACACAAACCACATCATATCAAATACGTTTTCTTCCAATTTCTCAACACAGACTTCGCACACACGCCACACAAAATCTCACGTCCGGATGTGCATCCTGATTTGTGTCCGACCCACCCATCCGGACGTCTCACAAACTCGCCCCAAAATTTCCACTTTCACCCATTTCACCAAAAGCTCACTTCATTGTCCACAAATCCAAACCTCTCAGCCAGCATAGCGCAAGGAAAAGGGCGGAGCGAGCTGAGAGATCTTCGAAACAGATGATTCTCTCAACTCTCTCTCATTTATGATTTCAATGCTATGTCTAGCTAAGAGGATATACTTTGGGGGAAGGGAGGTTGTTAATAGTTAAAACTTGCATTATTTTACTGCTTTATCGGACTATTGGATGTTCAGGTTAATGCATTTGAGTGCTTTTAATAACGTCATGAATTATTATAAAGCCCTCAAATCATGTTATGATCAGATAAGGTGATTAGCATTGATGGTCTATAACCTGTTACCTGTGATAATTGCAATCGGATGATTACATTAGCAATTAGGTGCTTTAGCAGACCAAAACCAGACTAGTAATTCTGTGCAATAAAACCATCTAGATATACTGTTAAACTAAGACTAGAACTACGTGTCCTGTCTAGATGAGCTATCTGGAATTAGGACTTAATACCAAAATAGAAAATGAGAATTACAAGCCGATCCAAAGTCTCTTGTTAAGAGCAGAATATGCAGAACCTAACTAGTGAAACAAACTCCTGAACCTAGAGTACCGTTCACACTCCCTATTATCACTTTACTTTATCTACTATTTATTTTCTTGTTATCTATTTAAACCCTAAAACAAAAATAACCCCTTTTGAATTACCCATTGTCTTAGGCTAGACTTATTTACCTCAAGTCCCGTGGATTGACACCTGCTCGCTTCTAAATTGCTATACTGCTACGACCGGGATTTTTGCAACCCGACGGTCTATTGATTTGTTGATTTCTAGGATTAATTCTTAGCATTTAATACATCAAAATAAACCGTTTGCACTTATTGCATACGGAAACAGGTAAGGACTGAGACATCATGTTAAATATCGGGACCAAACTTAAAACAGATTTGACCAGAGTTAACCTCCCAGCAAAGGATAAAGATTTCTCCTTCCAACCACTAATCCTATTCGGGACCTTCTCAATCAAATCCTCAAAATTCTTATTCTGGGTGCTACCATGGTAAACATTTATGCCAAGATATTTACAAAGATTATCAGCAATATGAATCCCTATACTTTTTCTGATACTAACTTTCTGTTCGGGATCCACATTCTTAGAAAACATGACACGAGACTTATCAGGACTAACCTTACCTCCTGACATTTCACAAAAGCTAATTAGAGCAGTCATCATATTTGAGAGATTATCTTTAGTGGCAGACCCTAAAAGGACAAGGTCATCGGCAAAAAAAGAGGTGGGACTGTAACACCCCGTCCAAAGCCAATCGTGGTTATCGCAAAACTTAACACTTAATCGAACTCGTCGCAGCGGAAATAACAAACACCTGGACCTTGCCACGGTCTGATCGTTAGAACATACCGGCCTTATCAATTTACAACGCTTATCCAAAACAAACAACCGACCAAAACATCACCAACCAAAATACCACCAACCAACCGAGTTTAAGTATCTAAGTCAGAGTCATGAACTTACATCAGTTTCAATATAAACAGACGGGAGCACAAGCACAACCCGCACTCAAAATAAACAACCCATCCTAAGTCTAACCGCTCCTACTCTCGTGGAGTGACTTCATGAGCCTCTTACCTGCAAGTGTAAAAACAGCCCACAAAGGGGGTCAGCACGAATGCTGGTACTCCCTCTCATGGCCCCTAAGCTAACGGGGCTACGACGACTAATTGTCGATAGCATGGAAATTGATTAAGTACACAAGCATGATATGAAGTGCAATAAACAACAATCCATAGATGAACATACATAGTTCACACACAATGAACGACACAAGCGTTCCCTTATCAAGCGGGTTAGTAACCCCCTCCTTAGTCCTGATTTCCTTAACCTCAGTTCCTTATCTTACCTCAATCTTAACCTTAACTTATTCTCAATATACAACCCGTTCCTAGAAGGGAATGGTTGTAGCTTAATCTCAAACCTAGGATTTAGGTGATCCTACCGCACCATCTTAATGCCGCCTACCTTGGACGGGAGTCCAGCGTAGCTGAGCAGGCAACCGGCCCTAGGCAACAAGTCCGAAGACAAGTCCTTAAGCGGAGGGCGGATCAGATTCTGATACCGTCCCCCTTTCCTTAGCATGCATGACCGGAGTCAGTCCCGTGTTTCCTCACTCAAGTTCCAGTTAGTAGAAATCTTAAACACCATGTGTTAGTTAAACCTTAACGGGTATTAACCAATCTACTTAACTCTTATCCTTAACTCAGTAAGTACTAAACTTGGTTAGTAACAATCTCAAGTCTAGTGGGTTAGTGTAAAGAAAACACATACACAACGAGAACAAATATAACCGGTTGCATGCTTTATCTTGTCTTAGTCATAGCAAATAAACAGATAGCACACAAGCCGAGGGACACCTCGTTAGCAAGCAGGTCACAAGAAAGATTGTACCGTTCACCGTCGACAATTGTTTGGTTTATCTCCTTCCAAGTCCAATTCACCAATCCTAAAACATTCATTCAGTTTTAGGTTATTATTCAATTCAACTCAACACAATTATTTAGCCTCCCTAGACATCAACTTTTACTCATTGTTTTTCACTAAGCCTTATGGTTTTTAACTTAACTCCTAAGTGCATCATTTCCTCATTATCTATTACACTTACTCACCCACTTAATGACCATTACTCCCACCAAACATGTCCTTAATAGCCTTATAACATCAATACCTAATCATCCCCACCATTACCTAACCTTAAACGAAGTTTTTGCCAAAATAGCACCGCGTCCGAACTTGTGTCCGAGCTTCCCAAGTTCGGACATAGGTTGAGACTCAAAAGGGTGCAATCAGACGTGTGTCCGAACATGTGTCCGAGCTTCCCTAAGTTCGGACATAGGTCGAGGAAAACTCAAAGGAAAAATTTCAAGTGTCCGAACATGTGTCCGAGCTTCCCTAAGTTTGCACATAGGTCGAGGGAAATTCCAAAGGAAAAATTTCAAGTGTCCAAACTTCAAAGGTCGGACTGAAGTCCGGACACTGGCCGAGACTCAGAAGGTTAAATTGCAACAGGGCATGTCCGAGCTTCCAAATTCTGACGGGAGTTCGGACAGGCCAAAATACCCATCTTCTAAATCCTTAAACACTTATCTCATTTCCTAGCATGGTCTAACCTTGTTTGAGCATTTAAAACACACCTTAAGCCCTCCACTAAACTCCTTAAATCACTCATCAATATCCATCTTAGTCATTATTTATTTCCTTGCAATAATGTCAACACTTGTAATGTTTCTCTTTAGGTTTCTAAGTGGTGGTTCACACCTATTATAACCACTATGCCAAAATGCTTACTCACCACTATAACATCATCTCCCAAGCATATTTCTCCACCTAAAGTTCCTTTATGCAACTACTTAAAGTTCCTACACAAATTTATGACACCATCATCCAACACATTATTTCTTTTCTACTAGTTTACCAGTGTTTGCCTAAATCCTAAATACACTAGTACATTCATTTGGTTCCTAAATCCTCCATGATCATGTCTAGGTCATTCTAACTCATTATACACCTTAAACTCACCCTTTTTCATCAAGACAACCTCTAAAACTTCCTAGGACTTCCTTAGTCATGAAATCTCCTTAGAACATCTTAAACACTTAGGTTCTCCACTAAATTTTGCCTTGGGTTCTCTAGTATATTGTTACACCCAAACACTTGGTTTTTCACCATCAAACAACCAAGATCACTCAAATTCTCATCACAACACCTTAACACCCAATTTACACCAAAACTACACCACATCATCATATAGTGTATAAACTTAAAATGCTTGGCACTTAGGCCCTTAAATGACAATAATCTTAACCACTGAATTTCCACATATAATTGCCTTTAACCTGCAAATACACACAACAAGGCTCCCATTGAAATGAAATGCTTCTTGTAATTCATCTCAACATTGTTTGACTATCTCTTTTCTCACTAGCTCCTTAGTCACAAGTTCTCAAACATAGTCATTGTTTCTCCTAGGTTATATATATCCCTTTTCTAATGTAAACCATAAGCTACACTCATCATATACCTAAATCCCATCCCTTAATGCATTAAACACCTTAAGGTAAGACATTTACCTTGTTCTTTTTTCCAAGCTCCACAACTTTTCTCCTTAGGTTTTTCTTGAACAATCTCGGTCACCAATCAAATTTTCCTTGACAATGTTCTAACCAATATTCAATGACTCCAATGAGTACTAAACAACACACTAACCTTAAGGAATAAAACCTAGGTTAAAATGTGTTTTAAGGCATTAAGTTGATTGTTTTACCTTGGTTTCTCAAGACAAGCTTGGATATGAAGCAAGAGGGACCTCCT
Source organism: Limonium bicolor (assembly GCA_023374045.1). Taxonomy (NCBI): domain Eukaryota; kingdom Viridiplantae; phylum Streptophyta; class Magnoliopsida; order Caryophyllales; family Plumbaginaceae; genus Limonium; species Limonium bicolor. The sequence continues at coordinate 135,934,600 of CM041783.1, forward strand.
TTATCCTTTGGAGAGTAGAAAACAAGCTAGAACAAAGCATAAACATGGAGTCCCATGAGTACCAATTTTCGGACAAGGGAAGGAAATGATGGAAACCTAGATTTTCTTACATATTCCTTACCTTAAGAGAATGGAGAAGCCAATGAACCCTCCAAACTTGGATTTCCTCCTCTAATGGCGATTTGCCTTGGCTCCAAAATGAGGCTCTTGAAGTTTTGAAAAGATAGAAAGGAAGAGCTTGAGCTAACTAAGAAATATATGTACTTGGTTTTGATTTTGGAGCTTAAATGAGCAAGATGTGGGAAAGAGAGGAAAGAGAGCAAGAGAAATCGATAGGGAAGATGAAGAATGAAGAAAGGAGGAGAGAGGACTACTAAAGGTAAGATATTATGTTAAAAGATGAATAGTGTTTTTACTTACTTTTGCTTTATTCATTACTTAGATAGATAAGTGTGGTGAGTCACACTTAAAAACCGGCCCCCTTAGTCAAAGAAGGTATATTGTGGTCTTTGTTGACCATTTAATTGACTTACTTTGACTAATGTCTTAAACTAGCATTATTTGGTTACTATTCACTAAACAAGGCACATAATTTTGAAATTTTTGATTTCCCATTGATTTAGACTTCCTAATGTGATACTTATTAGTACACATGTTAATTAAAGAGTAATGATGGACATTTAGCCACTCAAAACCCACTTACAAGACAATTTTTCAAAAATGTGCTTTAAGACTCATTAAAGCACATTTTGTGTTTTAACTTGTTTTCATGCTTGGTTTTCTTTAGTAATTGGTTGGAAATGACCATTAGGATATTACTAAGGTCTAAGAATGATATTTGGGTGTTCACCCAAGTCTCTCCAAACTTAGAGCACGTTTTTGCTTAAACTACTCTTTTGGTGTTTCCTTATGTTTTCTTTGATTAAAAATGTTTCTTAATGTTTATAAGGCATTATTTAACCTTCTTATATCTTAGTTTATCACTTAAACACCATATCTAAGTTTGGGGTATTTCAATCTACCCCCTTAAAAGAACTTTGTCCCCAAAGTTCACATATATGCTTAACCATTCACGGAACTCAATTTCTTAATCTTAATACCACATCATATATTCTCATTCACACATATCAAGACTCAAAGGTCAATCACAAATACAATACATAAGTATTATACATATCTCAAACTTGTCACCAAAGTGTAGCAACTTACACAAAATCACATCTTACACAACCAAACAAACGACAACCAGTTCGTTTCCTAACTCAAAAGCGAGGAAGCTCTACCTCGCTTAAAAAGGGGTACGCCCCGTACCCTATATAGACAATCTAGTCAGTAAACAAAGAAGGGTACTTCGCCCTCATCTTATCCTCTAATTCCCACGTGGCCTCTTCGACATCCTGGTTAGACCAGAGAACCTTCACCAGTCGCACATACTTATGGCGAGTGTCTCTAGTCTTACTATCCAAGATTCTCTGAGGAATATCCACTGATCTCATATTTGGTTCTAACGTCAACCTCTCAGGTTCTAACACATGGGAGGGGTGGTGCATGTATTTCTTTAGCTGTGAAACATGAAAAACATCATGCACTTTACCCAGTTCAGCAGGTAAATTCAACCTGTAAGCAACCGGGCCCTCCCGCTCCGTAATCTCATAAGGACCAACGAACTTCGGGCTTAATTTGCCCTTCTGCCCAAATCTGAATACACCCTTCATCGATGAAACTCGGAGAAATACCCGGTCGCCCACTACGAACTCCAGGTCCCGTCGTCGAACATCAGCATACGACTTCTGCCTATCTTGAGCAGCTTTCATGTTCTCCCTGATTTGCTGAACTTCAGCCTTAACTTGTTCTAAATATTCTGGTCCTATAATGACCGTCTCACTTGACTCATCCCAGCAGAGCGGTGTACGACATGGTCTACCGTACAACGCTTGAAAATGTGCCATCTTGATTGAAGCGTGATAGCTGTTGTTGTATGAGAACTCGATCAGATGAAATTTGTTAATCCAACTGCCCTGGAAGTCTAAGGCACATGTCCTCGAGTGTCTGAATAGTACGCTCAGTCTGACCATCTGTCTGAGGATGGAACGCGGTACTCAGCTTGAGTTCTGTACCCAACGCTTCTCTAGTAGCTCTCCAGTACCTCGAAAGGAATCTGGTATCTCTATCTGACACTATGGTCTTTGGTATCCCGTGATGTCTCATTATTTCTCTCTCAAACAACTCAGCTAATTTGGTCACCTTCCAAGTATCCTTCATCTGTATGAATCGGGCTACTTTGGTAAGGCGATCCACCACCACCCATATCATGTTGAGACCTCCCCTAGCAGGTGGGAGTCCAACTACAAAGTCCATGGAGATATCATGGAACTTCCACTCCGGAACTGGCATTGACTGTACCATTCCGCTCGGTCGTCAGTGCTCGAATTTCATCTTCTGGCATGTGAGACACCTCAAGACGAACTCGGTAACATCTGTCTTCATCCCCGACCACCAGAAGTACCTCTTCATGTCTTTATACATCTTAGAGGCTCCCGGATGGATGGAAACTGAAGAACAGTGTGATTCCCTAAGTATACGGTCTTTCATATCCGTGTTGCCCTGTGGTATGCATAACCGGCCCTTACGTCTGATCAGATCATAGTCGTGAAGTCTGAAGTCATATTTCTGACTCTCAAAAGTACCATCTGTCAGCTTATGTCTGACCTCTCTCATATACTCATCTGTCCTTTGAGCCTCTTGCACCTCATCAACCAAGCTGGAGAAAGAAACTAGCGAATGGAGTGAATGTGCTCGACGGCTCAGGGCGTCCGCTACAACATTGGCCTTTCCCTCTTTGTATTGGAGGTCAATGTCATAGTCTTTCAAGAATTCCAACCATCTCCTCTGTCTGAGATTCAACTCCTTCTGAGTAAATATGTATCTTAAGCTCTTATGATCGGTGTAGATCGTTACACTAACCCCGTATAAGTAGTGGCGCCATATCTTCAAAGCGAAGACTATCCCAGCTCTAAATCATTGTGGGGTAGTTCTCCTCATGTTTCTTCAACTGGCGTGAGGCATATGCCACCACCTTGCCATGTTGCATGAGCACGCAACACAGCCTCTGCCGGATGCATCACTAAACCTCAAAGCCCTCACAGTCAGCCGTCCATACGAACGGTGCATCTTTCTTCATCAGACTGGTCATCGGCTTTGTGACCTTGTTGAAAACCCTAACAACCGCCGATAGTAACCTGCCAAGCCAAGGAAGCTCCGAATATCGGTAACTGTCTTTGGTCTCGGCCAAGTACGCACGGCATCAATCTTTGCTGTATCCACCGAGATCCCAACATCTGAGATGACATGACCCAGGAAAGAGATCCTGGTCAAGCCAAACTCACTCCCTCAATATCTCTAATACCCTCCTCAGATGTTCCTCATGTTAAACCTTAGATTTCGAATATATCAATATGTCGTCGATGAATACCACAACCGACTTGTCCAGCTGCTCCCGGAACAACGGTTCATCAGATCCATAAACTTCCGGTGCGTTCGACAAACCGAATGGAATCACTATAACTCATAGTGGCCGTATCGTGTCCGGAATGCGTCTTCTCATGTTTCTTTCCTTAATGGCTATCTATGATACCCCGATCTGGATCAATCTTGGAAAACACTGATGCTCCCTTCAACTCGAACAGATCGTCAATGCGGGGTAGTGGATACTTATTCTTCACGGTCACTGCATTTAGCTCTGTGTAGTCGATGCAGAGGCGGAGACTACCATCCTTCTTCTTCACGAAGAGAACTGGTGCTCCCCATGGTGATACACTTGGTCTAATAAATCCCATATCCAACAAATCCTTCAACTGTTCCTTTAACTCAATCATTACTGCCGGAGCCATACGGTATGGTGCCTTGGCTATCGGTCCAGTACCAGGTAGCAGCTCGATGGTGAATGTAATACCCCAAATTTCTAAACTGTGATTAGGGCCTTATTTAACTGTAAACCTTAGGAAACCCTAATTTATAAAGATGGAGAAGGTTATAATTAGTTGGAGGTGCTTGGTGAACATTAGGAACCTTAGTTCCCGGAGTATCACCCGGTAAACCTTAGTTTCGCAGGATTCCTGAAATTTCTGAAAATTACTAAATTCCTCAGGAACTGAGAGTGGTTATCAACCTTAGGAAGCGTGTTAGATACTTTTGAGAGTGTTTTGAGGAAAGAAACAATCATATCTTTCTTCTTTTAATATAAGACAATTTAGTTACATTTTTCAGTATTTAGTGGTTTTGGGCAAACGAGGCTTCGGAAGAGCTCAGAAGTGACCCGAGGAAATTCCTGGAACTTGATAACCCACACTAGTATTAACATACCTACACATATAGTTTTAATACCCATAAAAGGCTCAAGCCAAACATGGCCTAAGGTGGTGGCCAAAAATATCTAGGAAAGGAGAGAAAATATCTCGGTTACTATTCACCACTATTCACACCTCCTTACTATTTGCAATGATGATCAAGGCAACTTGCCCCCTCCTTATCCATTCAAGGGCGGTTACATATAGATGGTTAGGATTGGTTTTTGACACTTGGAGCAAATCAATGGCTATGGACAATTCTAGAAGTAATGATTACAAATAGTAAGATAAGGATAAAATTTTAGTATAAAAGGGGGGGTGGAGGTCGGCCATGGTAGGTGAGCAAGGTGGCCATTCTTCTTCATCTACCTTGTTTCTCCTAAGCTAGAAAACACCATTGGAGCTTAGGCAACAACACTCCTCCATTGGAAACACAAGTCCAAGGTAGTAATTAAGCTAAAATTAAGGAAAAAGGCAAGTTTAAGGAGTGGGAGCCAAAATCCAAGGTGGGCGACTTGGTTGGTGGATATTTTGAGCTCAAGAAACTTATAATAAAGGTAGAAGAACATCAAAATGGCTAGGAGAGGACAGGTAACATCTATGCACATCACTTTCACCCTTTAAGCTTATTTTCCTTCTTAAGTCATTCTATTTGGTTACCTACGAATCCTATCTCCTATTTTCTTAAAATGTTTACAGTAAACTAGGGATGAATAGTTAGTGCTTATCCTAGAAAATCAAGTCGAAATAAGGTTGGGAAGTGGGAAAACTCTAAAGAATCTTGAAAATGGAGAAAAATGAGCTTTAAGCTTTAGGAATTGTTTGGATGGGTTTCCGACATGATTTTGAGCTAAAATTTTGAGGGTAGTCTTGGATAGTGAATATAAGGTTATGGTTGAAATATCAAGTCGAATGGAGAATTTAAGTCGGTTAGACAAGGTAAAGAAGCTAAAAATGAGAAAATGTGATTTAAGCCTTTCTGAGTGTTTGGATGGGTTTCCGAATAGATCTTGAGCTGAAATTTTTGGGAGATACTTGTGTTGTTGGTATTGGATCATGGTTAAATATTTAGGCCGAGACTCTTTTGGGAAGTTATTTAAGTTGTTGAATAGTGATTTTGGTCAAAAATAAGAATTTAAGCTTTCTAAGGTGGTTTCTTGGAAATTGTTTGATTCTCTGATTTATTGGAGCTTGAATGGTATTTTTATGATGTTATTAAGGTTATTTTACAAGTGGTGAGCTTGATGTGTGAATTACTACTTGTGTAAAGCTTGGTTATGATATCTTACTCATGGTTTGCAATGTGTTTAAGGATAACCTCTTGTGGTGGTGGTGGAAAGTATTGTGTGATGTTGATATCATGGTTATCCTAAGGCTATGCCTCTTGTGAGAGCCTTTAAGGCCAAGCCGACGTTCCGGCAACAATATAAGCTCCTAATAATGAATTGGAGCTGCCACTATGATCTACTCCTATTGGGCAGAAGTTTTCAATAGGGGGGTGTGCACACTTAAGGACATAGGGTGGGTGGTGGTGGTGGAATTCATTTGGAAATATCTTGTTTATGATACTAATTATGTCTTGATAATTCCTGGTACAGGTAAATGGTGTGTGATCTATTCTGATTTGTTATATTGTTAATATTTGTTGAAAACAAAGGTTTTAAAGAGAAAATAAGTTTTTACGGGGTGTGGTAGTGTTACTCAGTTATTACTGATTTTATTTGTTTGTGTTTTCCTGTGTATATGAACTTTGTGTGTTCAGGGTAACTGGGATGGTCACCTTCTCTGCACTGAGGACGAGTCCACCGATACTTTCTATATTTTCATGTTTGTCACCTATCGTAGGAGTATACAGCCTGGGGTCACCGAGATAGTGCTTGAGGAGTGGAACAAGAAGATACAGGGTTTTAGGCACCCGGAGAATGGCAGTAGTCTCCATTACCTATGAAGTTTCCACTATTTATGAGTACGTGGAAGTAGTCCCATGCTAAGTTGCTAATGATGTAATAGTCTTTGATACCCCTTGCTTTTGGTGTAAAATAGGAGTAGGAGCTTCATAGTAGTTGGCTGGAAGGGGTCTTTTGGTACTAAGGTGTAAAGTGACGGGTTGGTTGTGTCACTCTTTTGGTAGGGGAACAGCGTTGTAAGATAGCTAATGAAGGGATGGTGGTGGTAATAGCCTTACACTTACTAGTCTTTAGTAAGTGTGGCGGTAACACCCCGGTGATAGTATTAGGGGACCTTATGTAAAAAGACTGATGCATGTATAATACAAGTTAATGATGATATTTCAGTTATGGCACGTTTCTTTTTTTAAAAAAAATGACTAAGTAAATGGTGGTGGTAAACTGGGGCGTTACAGTGAACTCTACCTCCCGAGTGGGTGGCATGCCGGGCAGTTCCCGTGGAAATAGGTCGGGGAACTCCGACACTACCGGTAAGTCGGGGTCGAACTCGGGGTCTCTCTCTATGTCCTGTACATAGCAGAGGTACACTTCTTCCTTTCTCCTCAACTCCTTATACATTGCCATGGCAGTGATGATCTTAGTCGAAGGCTCTCTAGGCCTCTGGCGGTATGATATTGTTACCCAGACGTACTCCTGAGCAGCAGTCTATGCTCGGCACAGAGGATACGTCCCTTGTGCCACTCCAACCAGTTCATCCCGAAAATAACATCAAATCCCAACTCCCTGAACTCAATAAAACTGACGAGAAAGTCTTCCCCCTTAATTCTGACAATGGCTCCTCGGTAGTAGCGAGTGCAACGAACCTTCTCCTTAGACGGGAGCGTAACCGTGAAATCGGGTAGCTCATCAGCGTCTAGCCCCAACCTGCTCGCAAAAGATGCCGAGACAAAGGTATGCGAGGCCCCTGAGTCAAAGAGAACTGATGCCTCAATCCCATTAATCGGAAAGGTGCCAGTGAGGATAGTACCGCGGGTGTCGGCCTGTCCCTCTGTAAGTATGCTTAGTGCACCTTCCGTACCGAGTCCATGACCTAATTGTATTCATAAGCTTCATGAGTATTGATGGTATAACAAGAGTCGTAACAAATTATGTGAACAACACTGTTATTTTATTCATAACCATCATGTTTACAACATGCGCTTAAATCTTACATCTCATTCCTTATCCAACACTAAAGCATTACATGACTAATATTGTCTAAAGGTTAGGTTTAATCTTCCTGGTCTCATATGTGTCGCATTAATCGCTGCTGACGGTGCTGTATTCAGCTTGACTCTCTTAATCCCATGGTACAACATCCTTGATTCTCCTCCCATAACTAATACATCATCAGATTTAAGTACCAACTTATTTGCACGGTCCGCACGCTTCTGCTCACCGTATAAAAACTCTGCATCATCACCAATGGACCAAGACACTATGGGTATCCCTCTTTCGAGAGACTCCGTTGTCTCGTCCTTATCCAGGTGTAGTCCAAGTCGCCCATCTTTCTCGTAGAAGTTCACAATGCAAATGTCTGCTTGAATGTCTGGAATCGGTTCAGCTTCCAACTGCTGAGCGATCTCCACCACTTGTGTAATAACTAGATGGAACTCTTCGGGTATCCCCGGTGGTGAGACTCCATCTTGCATTCTCGGGGTTTGGTAGGTCTTGGCATACGGATTCCAATCCTTGCCTAAGCTCATCATCTTTAATTTCATCCTTGCTCCCCCTGGGTACTCCGATGTATAAAAACCTCCCGGTCCCATTCCTAGTTGATTGCATTTCCTGATGATGGCTATTTGCGCTTCGGGTGTCAGGTATCCCCTTAATAAAATCATACCTGGGCGGATAACCTGACATTGTTCGGTTGGAAAGTCTATGGTTTCGATGTCGGTGTACTCCGGGTTAGGTGTAGAAGGTATCGGATAGCAGATGTTGAAGCTTCCTAAAGTGGTTGTAGGTTATATCTTACTTAAGTTCTAATCTTATCTCATTCTCACTTAACTCAATTATTCACCAAACATGCATGTAATGCGGTAAGCAGGCAATTTTATTACTAAGTGGTTATAGCGGTACCTGGCCTCGATGAGGGTTCAGGCTCATCGTCCCGGTCCACCATGTGTAGTGTGGGTCCCGACTTCTGGGTCACCCGTGGGTTCTTGTCTGCAGCTTGCTGCACCCTCCTCTGACCGTCAGATCCAGCCCCCTGATCGGTCTTGCCATTGCCCTTAGTCTCGGGTCTATAGGCTCTGCTAGCGGGGTTCCGGAAGCACTCGTATGCTCGGTGTCCGTATACCCCATAATAATTGCACTCCACCTTGTTCCCCTTGCAATCGAGCCCGGGGTGGTCCTTGTGACACCACCTACAAATGTAGCGTCGCTGGTAGCCACCACCGGCTCCCTTCTTAGTCACAGATCCTGATCATTCGCAATAATAGTATTCATATCTCAAACGGTTACTACTTGTCTCTTAACTCACTCAATATCAATCCCTTACCCTTTGGCGCCCTAGAGCGCAGGGGTGTAGCTGCGTAAGCGTACGTCAACTTCAATGGCTCTTCCGGAGCCTTCTCCTTTTCCTCCTTCCCCTTTTGGTTCTGATTTTTCTAGGCTTGAGGCTGGTACTTTTGTTTCTTGTACCCACCTTGCCCTTGGTTCTCCGAGCTCTTACGGCACTCTTCCTCTTAGCATTCTCCTTGTCCCTCAGCTGGACGGTTATCTCAACCTTAGCAGTGGCATGATAGCACTCCTGCTTTCCACAGTATTAGTCACTCTTATTTTCCATAATCTAAATCTTACTCATTTACTTACTCAAATCTCAAATATTCTTATTACCTTCAAGGTAGTGTAACTCGTCGGCCCCATGCCGTAGCAGAGTCGATGGCTAAGCCCGCCATAAAAGCGGTCCACCAGGATCTGGTATGAATATCCAAGTCCTGGCAGAAGACGGAGCAAGGCGGTGAACTCTGAGTAATACTCGTCCACCATCATCTTGTCGGTCTGCTTAAGCGCATCCAACTGCAAGCGCTTCTTCATCTGGACATGGGCGGGATAGTACTTTGCTCGTAGCAAGGCGGTGTACTGCTCCCACCCGAACTCTGGATTGGCCACATGCTCGGCCCTCACCAGCTTCCACCAATCGCCTGCTGCCCCCTTCAGGTAGAACGCAGCTAGACGCACCTTGATCCCAGCAGGGACGTCAAGGGTCTCAAAGGCGGTCTCCAGCTCGGAGATATACGCCTAAAGCTTGGCGGGATAGGTCTACCCCATAAAGTGTGCGGGTCGAAGGTCTGCAAGGCTCTTCACCCAATTCGGTTCCCGGGGTTGTGGCGGTGGAGGTGGTGCACCCACACCAGGCTGATAGCCCATTTGCCCTAATGCGGCAGCTATGATCTCCGCGATCGTCTGCCCCTCCGGTATCTCAGTCTCGTCGCCTCTGGGACGCCCTCGGCCTCTCCTTCCTGACATCTGAACAATAATAACTGACATTAGTTTCGCATCCACCACTGTTTCGCTTAACGAATTTATAACGTCCGTAGACGGTAAAGACGATCCACACTTATTAGTGGTCATCTGACTCTACTCACTCTAACTTCTCACACCCTTAACTCATCACTTATTTCTTAACTTATATCCTAACTCGGTGGTTACTCATGTCCGATATTTCTTGATCAGAGCGTAACTACGCTCTGATACCACTTTTTGTAACACCCCGTCCAAAGCCAATCGTGGTTATTGCAAAACTTAACACTTAATCGAACTCGTCGCAGCGGAAATAACAAACACCTGGACCTTGCCACGGTCTGATCGTTAGAACATACTGGCCTTATCAATTTACAACGCTTATCCAAAACAAACAACCGACCAAAACATCACCAACCAAAATACCACCATTGAAATAAAATGCCTTTAACCTAAAAATATAATTGCCTTTAACCTGCAAATAAACACAACAAGGCTCCCATTGAAATAAAGTGCTTCTTGTAATTCATCTCAACATTGTTTGACTATCTCTTTTCTCATTAGCTCCTTAGTCACAAGTTCTCAAACATAGTCATTGTTTCTCCTAGGTTATATATAGCCTTTTTCTAATGTAAACCATAAGCTACACTCATCATATACCTAAATCACATCCCTTAATGCATTAAACACCTTAAGGTAAGACATTTACCTTGTTCTTTTTTCCAAGCTGCACAACTTTTCTCCTTAGGTTTTTCTTGAACAATCTCGGTCACCAATAAAATTTTCCTTGCCAATGTTCTAACCAATATTCAATGACTCCAATGAGTACTAAACAACACACTAACCTTAAGGAATAAAACCTAGGTTAAAATGTGTTTTAAGGCATTAAGTTGATTGTTTTACCTTGGTTTCTCAAGACAAGCTTGGATATGAAGCAAGAGGGACCTCCTTTATCCTTTGGAGAGTAGAAAACAAGCTACAACAAAGCATAAACATGGAGTCCCATGAGTACCAATTTTCGGACAAGGGAAGGAAATGATGGAAACCTAAATTTTCTTACATATTTCTTACCTTAAGAGAATGGAGAAGCCAATGAACCCTCCAAACTTGGATTTCCTCCTGTAATGGATATTTGGCTTGGCTCCAAAATGAGGCTCTTGAAGTTTTGAAAAGATAGAAAGGAAGAGCTTGAGCTAACTAAGAGTTATATGTACTTGGTTTTGATTTTGGAGCTTAAATGAGCAAGATGTGGGCAAGAGAAGCTGGAGCTAGCATGGAGTTGCCTTCTTACGTGAAAGAGAGGAAAGAGAGCAAGAGAAATCGATGGGGAAGATGAAGAATGAAGAAAGGATGAGAGAGGACTACAAAAGGTAAGATATTATGTTAAAAGGTGAATAGTGTTTTTACTTACTTTTGCTTTATTCATTACATAGATAGATATGTGTGGTGAGTCACACTTAAAAACTGGCCCCCTTAGTCAAACAAGGTATATTGTGGTCTTTGTTGACCATTTAATTGACTTACTTTGACTAATGTCTTAAACTAGCATTATTTGGTTACTATTCACTAAACAAGGCACATAATTGTGAAATTTTTGATTTCCCATTGATTTAGACTTCCTAATGTGATACTAATTAGTACACATGTTAATTAAAGAGTAATTATGGACATTTAGCCACTCAAAACCCACTTACAAGACAATTTTTCAAAAATGTGCTTTAAGACTCCTTAAAGCACATTTTGTGTTTTAACTTGTTTTCAAGCTTGGTTTTCTTTAGTAATTGGTTTAAAATGACCATTAGGATATTACTAAGGTCTAAGAATGATATTTGGGTGTTCACCCAAGTATCTCCAAACTTAGAGCACGTTTTTGCTTAAACAGCTCTTTTGGTGTTTCCTTATGTTTTCTTTGATTAAAAATGTTTCTTAATGTTTCTAAGGCATTATTTAACCTTCTTATATCTTAGTTTATCACTTAAACACCATATCTAAGTTTGGGGTATTTCAGGGACAGCTTGGGACCATTTCTATTAAGTCTAATAGCATCCCATCTACCCTCTTGCACAAAAATATCAATCATATGAGTAAATCTTTCCATACAGAGCACAAATAGATAAGGTGACAGTGGATCACCCTGTATAATACCTCTAGAAGGGGAGAACTGAGTAGATTCACAACCAAGAAAGTCTATCAAAGTATCACGTATAAACCGCCAGGAAAGTCTATCATAGGCTTTTTCTAGGTCAATCTTAATAATTGTCCAACCTTTCTTACTCTTCACTTTGTTCATGGAATGAAAAATTTCTTGCAAAATAATATGGTTATCCTGGATACTTCTACCAGGAACAAAGCTGGTCTTCGTGGGGGAGATAACCTCAGGGAGGAACACCTTGATTCTGTTAGCAAGTATTTTAGCAATGATTTTATAAGTAACATTGCAAAGGGCTATGGGTCTGAAATGTTTCATGTGTTCAGGCGTAGAGAGCTTTGAAAACAGACAGAGGAGAGTAGAATTGATGTTGGGATTAACTCTATGAGAACTAAAGGTGCTCAAAATCAGATCATAAACATCCTGTTTCAGCAACTCCCAATCGTGTTTATAAAACCAAGCATGGAACCCGTCCGGGCCAGGGGCTTTATAACTATTCATACTCATGATAGTATTATCAATTTCCTCATAAGAGGGGGACTTATTACACTGGTAAAAAATGTCTCCAGATAAGGTGGGGAAATTATGCCTAACAGATAGGTATCTATCAGACGGTTCTTGTCTAAAGAGAGTACTGAAATACTCTACTGCCAGCTCCATAAGGTTTTCCTCACCAACAATAGTGTTACCCTCATTGTCCCCAAGAGAAATAACTTTCATTCTGGCACGTTTAAGTAGTACTTTCCTGTGGAAATATTTGGTGTTACCCTCATTGTGTTACCCTCATTGTCCCCAAACTGAATCCAATTAACCCTAGCTTTCTGGAACCAAATGATTTCCTCTCTAAGGAGGGTAGTTTCCAGCTCTTTAGATAGGGTGGATTCCAAATTCCAAAGGAAAGGGGATTGACCTTTCTCTAAAGCTTTTTGGATACCTGCTAGTCTTTGGAGAAGTTTTCTTTTTTTAGCAAACACATTACCAAAAACAGATTTGTTCTAACAGGAAAGTTCCCTACACAAATAGTGTAATTTTTTTATTAAGGAACCCTCATCCGGCCAAACATTAGTAATAAAGTAGTCATACTCCGGATGAGTAGCCCAAGCAACCTGAAGTCTAAAAGGTTTAGGAGCATGGGCTAAAAAAGGCTTTTGGTAAAGAAAGGTTAGAATAGGAGAATGCTCAGAACCGGTTATAGGGAGAATGTGACACCAACTGTCAGGGTAGAAATCAAACCAGTCATGGTCCTGTCCAATTTAAAAAAAAATTGATTTTTTGGTCCATGAGAAATCATTTCCTTTGCTAGGGAGGTCAATAAGGCCATTAGTTCTAAACCAGATAGCAAAAGCTTTACTACCCCTGTTCAAAGACCTAATACCACCTTTCTCTTCATTGATAGAGATGATAGAGTTAAAGTCACCAGTCAAGCACCAAAGACCCGAGAAACTACTTCTCAGGAAAGACAAATCAGACCATAAAGCTACCCTACTACAAACATCAGGCCTAGCATACACAAAGGTACAATGAAAAGAAGTATGATTACAAGTAATAAGGGCATGAATATACTGAGAAGCAGAATTCACAATAAAAACAGAAACAAAATTATCCCAAAATAGCCAGACCCACCACTAAAGCCCCTGGCTTCAACACGGAAGTGATGTAAAAAACCAATCTTAGAACAAACAACATCAGCTTTGTCTCCACTGATCCAACGTTCACAGACAAAAATAATGTTGGGGTGATACATATTAATCAGGTTTCAAACATTGGGGAGAAAATTAGACTTTGTAGCCCCACAGACATTCCATGACAGCATTTTCAGATTAGCCATCAAAACCAAAATATATGAACACATGTGAATTATAAAACATCAAGATTCGGAGGTTCCTTATCCTCAGGTAGATCCCTCGGAATCCCTACCTGTGGCTCTGTAGGGGACAAAGTAGAGACATTAGCATTCCCAGAAACATCAGAGATGATACTAGTATTCAGGGATTTACCAAGTCCCCCAGGTTTTGATGGAATCAAGGAATTATCCATAGGCAAACCGTCCATATTGCATATATTATCAGAGTTAGGTGACTTACAGAGCTCATCAGAAGAAGGAATCCGCATCCCTATAAGATGTTCTGGCGTCTCAACTACTCCTCCAATCTCAAGAGATTCATTTTCCTGCATCTTGGAGTCAATAACAGCAGCTTTAGGGGACTGCTCTTCCAGATCCTTTTCCAACTTGTCAAGAGCTTCAAAGCTATTACCCAGGGGAGCATTGTCCTTATCTGTATTGAAACGAACCACTTTTATAGTAGCTGTAACTCCAGGTCTATTTACCACTGGATTTTTTCCTTTATCAATACCAAACACCTTTGGTTTATCAATCTTGCTAGGTCCTTTTTTTCCTTCTCGGAGCTTTGATCCATGGACCAAAGGAATCATTCTCCTCCATCTCTAACTCCTTCTTTCCCTTCTGTTCCGGCTTTTGCACCACCTTAAACCCATCAGTCTCTAGAATATCATCCTTGCTGTTCAGGGGGCAGGAGGGCATCTGATGTCCAAATTCAGCACAACGAAAACACAGGCTATGTATACCCTCATACACAACCCGATGCACCTTATTCTTAAATCTAAATTTGCCTACCAAAGGTTTTGACAAATCTAGCTTAATACAGACTCGACCGAAAACAATACTCCCATACTTAGATCGGATTAAATTTACTTTCTGGACTTTACTTATCTTTCTACCAATAAGAGATAAGATGCTCTCCATCAGATAAACAATCTTTAGGTCAGGGAAATTAACCCACACACACAAATCTTTTAAAGTTTCCGACATAGTATCAAAATCTTTAGAAAACTTCATAATTGCTAGATAGTGATCAGATATTATCCACGGTCCTTCACTCATGACATAATCCCTATCCTTCTTATTATCAAAATTGATAACGAAATACCCATTACCTAAACCAGCAATTTCGAATTTCTTTGCTAGCCTCCATCTCTGTGTAAGCCTCTCAAACATTATCTGGATCGGGAAACTCTTGCCCAGAAGCTTCACTATCACTGCGTATCTCCAAACATGGCTAACCTCACGCTCCAAGTCTTTTGTAATCTGGATGACAGGACACAAGGGGTCATCCTCCGCCAGGTTCACTTCCTCCAACATTTCTTCATCGTCGGACCAGTCGTTTTCTGACTCAACCACTACTTCCTGGGCTTGAGCCACTCCAAGAATGTCTTTGAATGATCTTCCTTCTTGAAAACCTGCAGCCAAACTTCAGGATTCAGCATCCCCAAAAGGAAGACCCACACCTTGATGGTCTTTAGAATCTGACCGAAGTCGTTTTCTCCTGTTCGCAGAGCTACTCTCTCCATCCTCAGTAATTGCTTGAAACTTAAAAGTTGGACTTGCTTTGAACTCTAATTCCTATTGGTTTGCCATTTTTACCCCAAATAGGGGACGCTTAGGTCGAGACTTGAACAGAAAGAACTGGAGACCGCAAGTCAATCTTGGACCCAACTGGCTACAAGCGGTGATATAAAACCGAAGAAGAAATTGAGAGGAGATTTGAAACGTTAAAGAAGATGGAGATGGGCGTCGCCGCCCCAGATAGCCACCAAACACCGTCGACAAGGGGAGAAGATCGGAGACGAAGAAAATCGGAGGGAATCGACGAGATGTCGATACCCTAGATTATGGGAAACCACGCGCCGCACGTTCTCTTAGGGAGAGCATCCATCACACTCGAGGATCGAGTTTTTAGAAGCTCCTTCTTCACCTTGTAGGTGTAAGGTGAAAAGAAATTCGAAAAACTAGCATTTTTAACTCTCATTTGCAAAATAGAGATTTCCAAGTTTTGAGTTCTTATACCTTGCTTCTTCAGCCAATTTTGGCCTCTCTTGTGGAGTGGAAATCTTGCTCTTGTTGCTATCCAACACTCCTCATATATACTTACAAGTTAATGTATTTCCTAAACCCTAAAAATATACCTTAAAGCTTTAAGATGATGTAAGGGTTAGTTTGAATTAAATGGTTGTATATCAATGGGTTGTAGCATTAGATCATTGAAATTCCATAACCGGTTGGTCAAGAAGAGAGGAAAGGAAAGGAAGGAAGAAGGAAAGAAGAAAAAAAAGAAAAGCCAGAAAGAACAAGGTAAATTGCACTCACCTTGTGTCTTTTTTGTAATGCTATATGTAACAGATTTTTAAAGCTTTGAAATCAGTAGTGTACATGGTTTGAGTAGTGGTATAATGTAGGAAGGAACCAAACTGTTTTAAAGCTTTAAAAGACCTTTAAAAGCTTGTATAAACCTAGAGAAAATAGATGTTGTGTGTAGGAATTAAATGGGTGATTAATGCGTAGTAATTTTGTTGGAGAATTGTGTATTAGTGTTGTTAATAAACATGTGATATGAGTGGCATTGTGTGAGCAAAAACATGTGGTGAGAATGTTAAAATTTAGAGGAGACTATTTCAAAATTTACCTGGGAACTAGAACACTTAAGAGCTTAAACTCGGTAGAAAAATACCTTAAAAATAGTTTTGAAAAGGAGCTAAGTAGTGGGTAGATTAAGAGTGATAGATAATGCATTCTAAGCCTTAGAAATGGCATTAGGGAAGGAAACCATGAGTGGTAGAAGAGGGAATCAAAATCTGTAGCATAGCTAGGCTAGGAAGAAATATTGTAAGTGCTGAAATGAAATTAGGAAAAATATTGTGTGTAAATTAGTATGGAAAGAAGTAATAAGTTAGTGATGGATTTAGATATGTTTAGAAGCTTAATTAGGTGTTTAAACATGTGGGATTAAGTATAGAAACAATGGGGAATTAATTAGGCAAAGTATGGAATGTAACAGAGGAAGAAAACTGCAATTCTGTAGAAAACAGCAACAGGTCCGGGACTTAGTCCCGGTAGGAAGACCCGGACCATGCTGAAATTCAGGCCGAGAGTTCCACTGCAACACTGGTCTGGGACTTGGTCCCATGTACAAGACCCGGACCACCCATTAAATCTGTTTGAGAATTCTATGCCAGTTCTGGTCTGGGACTTGGCATAAGTACAAGGACCCGGACCATGTATGAAATCAATTCGAGAGTTCAGACCACAGGGTGGTTCGGGACCTAAGACCCGGACAATGTCCCGAACCAACCCAAAATATTAAAAAAATAAGTTTATAAAATGACATATAAGATAAGGTAAGGTATGGTAAAGATAGTATAAGATAATTAGGACTTAATTAAGGATGTTTAATGGTCATTAAGAGTATAAACAAGTTTTAAAAGTAACGAAGAGTTAGTAAACAATGTGTAAGTGTATGAATTGTAAAGACATAGTAATTATAAGTCAGGAAACGTAAAAGATAAAACGAGTTGAGTTAACCATAGTTAATTAACCTCTCCATCGCGTGTATGTGATAGGATTCGAATAGTCAAACACCGAAGGGAAGTCGATGAGTCCAAGTCAACGGTGAACGGTATGAACTTCTCATGCCCTGAATGCTACCTTGGCTACTCTGATTTGTGTGTTTGTGTGCTAGTTGATCACCTAAATAAGATAAAACACACGAATCGGATTTATTGCGCTTACTTGTGCTTATATGATATTATTCCTTGTTGAATGTTTAAACTCTAGTTTGTATAATTCATGAAATGAATGAAAGGAAATGAAGTGTGTACGCAGATAAAACACACGAATCGGATTTATTGCGCTTACTTGTGCTTATATGATATTATTCCTTGTTGAATGTTTAAACTCTAGTTTGTATAATTCATGAAATGAATGAAAGGAAATGAAGTGTGTACGCTTGTTGTGTATTGTATTGGCCAAGTAATTCAGTATAGGACTTCTAACTGATTCCTAACCAGCTAACCATTCTAACATAAGAAATTGGTAAATTGGAATGAGTAAAAGTCCGATATAGTTTCGGCCACGCGTGAGGAGGAGGAGACACAAGAGGCTGGATCCAAATCCTGGCCTTAATCTTTTCCATGGATCAAACCCCTTAAATGGGTTGCATCCTGGATAAGTGTGCCACCCTAAAGCCCGGTGGTGGGACGGTGTAGTCCCTGCCCGGAGGTCATACCGACTTAACATGAGTATAAGTAAGTAAGTAAGAGTAAGTAAGTATGGAAAAGTAAGTAAGTATTGTACCGAGTAAAAGAGTAAAGAACATCCAATTAACCTGGATGGGTAACTGGCTAACCATTGATGAAGTAAGAATGGTGAATGGTATTGTATTACTGTTTGGCTTGTGTATTGCCTTCGGTTGTGTCTATTGTATTTTGTATGGATGTATTGTTGTATGTAATAGCATGTATGCATGTATAAAATGAACTCCATGTATAGTCGACCAATTAGTCGGCGTACCCTAGTTAGCACGCGTTATATGCAAAGTTTATATGCAGCATTTTGCTGAGCCCCTTGGGGCACTGTTTTTTAATTTATAGGTGCTCGTGAAGGGTGAAGATTATGATGAGATCATGATGATTTCTTTTTAGTGTAATTAGTAGATGATGAATGGTGTACCAAGTTGTACATGGCTATAGGCCTTTTTTATTAGCCGGTGTACCATGGGGTACACCCTTTTGGATAATGAAAGGATTGTGAAAGGGTAGAGATGAGAATGTTGTTTAAACTCATAGTTTTTGTAAGCTTGAGAAAGGATGTAATTACTATACTTTTGGATACTCGGTAATCTAGCATTGTAAGTAAAGGATATTATGTATTTGGAAAGTAATGTTAGTAGCTCGGTATTTTCTTGACATCAGACCGTTACGGTATGTATTGTAAGCCTTGCTAGCCGTATAGGCGGTTAGCGGCGTTGTATCACCCGCCGTAGTAATTGTATTTCCGCTACGAGTAGTAGGATAACCGGAACGATTAGACGGTAAGTATAGGATTAGCGGTAGGGGTGTTACATCTATTATCAGTAATTTAGTACTGATCTTGTTCCCATATGACAGTGTCGTTCACGGTCTTTTCTTGATTTGGAAACAGAGGTATCTCAATCGGTGCAATATCGCTAATTAACATGCACATGATTTGGTCTACATCGTATCTAGATATTCTGGATTACTAGCGTGGAGTCTATTTTAAATTATTATTATCTTTACTCATCGGTTTCTAGTTGAGGTGAAGTATGACATTGGCTATAGTTAGTACTTAGTGTTGTACGCACTCGTCTCTGTAATGCTGAGATGTACCAACCTTTATGTCCATAGAGAAAATGCTTGTCATTTATGTCTCCAGGTGGTTTTGTTCTGGAGTAATACGTTTGATATAGTCTTTGCTACATGTTTCTTGTTGGTATGCATCATATCTTCCCGTGTGTCGGGCAGGCAACAACGTTCTTATGGTTCACCCTGCTTTCTGCCAGGGGAATCCATCTGTTGTGCTCCTGTTTGGGTTTTACATCTTCAGCATTCGGTATGGTATGCCCTTTGGCAATTGAGGCGTTTGTCCCCAAATGTATTATATATACTCTTTCCATTGTTGATTCTCTAGAATTGTACTTGTTCATTCATATGTCTCAGTGTGAGGGTATAACGTTGTATGTTGTAACACTTGGAGTGTTTCCCTGAATGGTCTAAACCATTGTATAGTCCACCTTCACTTTTAATTATGCATCTTCGCGTTCTATGCGAGCTTTGCTCTTTTTTTGTCGAAGTATTCATTACTGATGGCTGTTTAGGATGGTTGCTTCCGTGCATGACATGTCCTAGTCGATTTGGTGATCATTGGTTATCATGACGTTTGCTTCTAGCTCAAGGCATCCGCTAGTATGTTAGCTCTGCCTTTCTTTAGTGTATAACCATATGTTTACATTCACATATTCGGTAGGTTCCTTTTTGGATGGCAAGGGTTTGCTTGATCCATATCAGGTTTTCACCTATTACTTGCCCATTTAATGAGTTTTCACGCTTCTGTCATCAGGTTAACCCATGGCTTCCCTGTATTCAGGAGGTTTCCCTTTGGCTTCATTCTGTATCAACCACTCGTCTGTGGAGTTATGACTTGGTCGTACTGAATTCATGGTTCTTGGCTCCTCTAATCACGTTGGTTTAACTGGGGTTCTTCTCGTCCGTTACTCAAGGTAACTCGTTGCACTGATCTGGACTGGCTTCTCTAACCTTGGTACGGAGTTGACTACTTCTCGTGTTCCTTACACTACTAGTCTACATGCATGGGGTACCCTACTGATACATTACTACTTACCCAACTAACTCATAAATAAGTTTGTCAGGCCCACATGCTTCTATCAGAGTGTTGTCGTCCCATGTCTTGTTTGTGTACACTCGTAGTGTCCGTCACACGGTTAGTGAAGTATTCTATTGTTAATCTCCTTCCTAATGGATGTCCTTATTTGTAGTCTGATGTTGGCCAATTCGTATTATCGGTTATCTTGTCGTAGGTTCGATTGTCCTAGTGGTATGGGTTGGAAAGGTGGTTGCAGGTGCTACTTCGCTCTCCGGGACTCGTGTCCCTTTAGTGGTATGTTGGTTATATTCATTTAGGCTCATGCTACCATGTGTAAACTTAGTGTCTTTTTGTATTTGGTTGGTGTGGTACTCTTTTCTAAAGGTAGCACATTGGATGTTATTTGGTTAAACATTCATTGTCGATTCGCGTTGCGGTTGCAATTGTCTAAGGTAGTACCCACATTGAGGTATAGTGCATCAAGTATTTCCTTGGCATATCATCGCATCTCCCGACGTCTTGGTAAATTATTACTTGGGGCTCCTCGTCTTTGCTCCACTCTCTGGAGTTTGCCATATTATTGGTTTTCATTCTTGATTCTACTGAGAACTATACCTGTTCTTCCTTCTTTCAGGTGTTTATTATGCATTGGCATGTGCCGTGCGGGCATAACATCGGCCCTAATCATTCGTGATCATATTCTAGTTACAATTTGTGACATAATGTGGGGGTGAGTTGTCATATTTGGGCATTTATATCTGTTCCCTCATTCGTTCAACTGAATGTGTTGTAGATTGCGTTACAGCTTGAGCCGCCCGGCTCTTTGCCTTCCAACCGTTCTCAATGACGGTGGTGCATCTACGAAAGGTTGTAGAATTTCATATGAGGTCATGCTTGTCCCAAGACTAAGCATTCATCACTAATAATGATTGACATTCAATGCCGGTATATGTTTATGGTATTTGGCTCATAGGTCGTAGTTGGAAACTCACTAGTATTCAGCCCGGTGTAGGTTACAATGGTTAGATATTTTATGCAGTTGCAATGGTCGGACTCTTCGGGTATTCCCGAGGTTCATTGGCCTTCAGCACTAAGGGTTTGTAAGTAAATTTGTATGAAAATCGATGGTTACCAGTAGTCATGGTATTATACCCTCTGATCTACCTTATTATTCAAGATTGATGGTAATTGTAGCACTTGCGGGGGCAAGTGCGCAAGGTAGGTAAAACTTTCAGTGTATGAATATCATAGCGCTTGCTATAGCAAGTGCGCCATGCAGGTTGAAATATAGGTTTCGTAACTATTGGTCTTGTTGACTCTTGCATCGTTGTGCGTTGGCTAGGTAATTTCGGTTTTGAAAAGGGTAGTAGTGTAGGTGTTTAAAAATGTATTCATTGCGGTTCAGACAGTCTTTCTTGCGATACTATTTCTAGGCTATCAAAATATGACTATCTGTTGAATTCTATCGCGTGGACGCTTCATGGTAGTGTAAGCGTTTGAGACTTGTTCATACACACATATATACAAGCTCATTAAGGTTTCTGGGTTCACCTGTGTTGTGTACACATGGCTAGATCCGTAATCGTTCGCAAAAGAAAAATGAGTAATCAACACAACTTCACATACTTACAACATAATTCACTCTATTATTCGAGACTAAAGTATGATTACAAAATAATCAAAAGTTTTCCTCAACTATTATCCCCTTCTAGGTTCTAGTATCTGTGGATGTCTGGCCACCTCATGGTGCTTCTGGTCCTGCGGATGGTGCACTCTGATTGCCCCTAGGTAGGCGGTAGAATTTTCTTTCCGGGTTGGAGTAGCACTCATAAGCTCGGTGACCCTCCTTGCGGTAGTAGCGGCAAGTCACTGTCCGGCCACCACAGTCTAGACCTGGGTGGTTCTTGCGACAGCGTTGACAGAAGAAATATCGCTTGGGTTTTCCCGTGCCTGTTATGGTACTCAATAAGGTTAGTAAATAGGAAGGTAGAAGGTTTAGAATAAGATTTAATTCAAGAAGAGGGTATCCTTACCCTTAGATGGCATGGAACTTGAAGGCTGCGCCTCTTTTGTTGGGCCGGTCAACTGTGGGACGGGCTCTTTCCCCTTCGATCCCTGGTGGCTCGTCTGCCCCTTCTTCTTACGGAAAGATTTCCTATAATGTATTTGGAATTAGTAACCGTCATATTAAGATATACAGATAACAGATGGCATGGTTAAAGCTAGGTAAGTTCTTACTTTCCTTTCTTCGAGCTCTCGTCACGAGACGCTCCTCCTTCCTTGGGATTCTTTCTCTTCTTCTACTCGAGGACCTCGTCTCGAGTCTGGAGCATCAGCTCCGTCCTCGAAGCAGCTTTGTAACACTCCTACAATTCATTGGTAAGGCTTCATGTATCTTATGGTAAGTTAAGTTACGATGGTATTAGAAACGAGTTTACTCGTATACCTGCACCGTGGTGTAGGGGTTAACACCCATGGCAGTTTGGATACAGAAAAGTAGTCCTCCACGGAACTTCTCGACCTTGACTATCTCTGAGTAATCTACTCCACGGATGAAGTCCAGGAGACCGATGAATCTAGCGTAGTACGCATCCACGGTCAGACTCCCCTATGACAGGGTCTCAAACTCTTGGCGCTTCTTCTGCTTCAAGTGCACCGGGTAGTACTTTCCCCTCAACAGCTCCACAAATGCTGCCCACGTAAAGTCGAGCATAGCTAGATGATGGTCCTTGACCAACCTCCACCAGGTGCTGGCTGCATCCTTCAGATGGAAAGTATCAATCGCGATTCTATGCTCAGTAGGCACTCGTAAAGCCTCGTAGGCCTTCTCATGCTCGACTATAAAACACTCTAAGGCTATAGTGTCTGGCTCTCCAGAATATGTTGGTAGTCGGGTCTCTAAAACGGCCTTCACCCAGTTTGTCTCTCGGGGTGGTAGTGGATGGGCTGGTGTTCCTCCAATGTGTGCTCCTAGCTGAGTCAATATGGCGGCAATTGTCTCGGTGACGCCAGGAATCGCGGAGCCCTCGCCACCCCCTCGGCCTGTCCCGCGGCCTCTTGACCTACCCGACATCTGAAGTACACAATATAGTATGATCACTTGGTAATTTATCATATGTCGACAATGGATATTGATTTACTCTATTGCTAGTAAGTCTTGCAATTTGTGTTACAAGATCGTAAACTCGTTAAGATAAGTCGGTTCATACCTCACAGACGTTTCCCGTGTTTCCCAAGTTCTAAGATCACTATCTCAATCCTAACATCTCGTCATCAGAGCGGTACTCCACTCTGATACCACTTTTGTAACACCCCACACGTTAAACTTGTAATTAATCCCTCACGTAATATAATTAAATGTGTCTCACAGCGGAAGTCTAATCGATACTAATCCTCACCTAGGTGTCATATGTCATTACCCACCCATGCGAGTAAAGAAGCAAAACCAAATAACAACAATACTAAACCGCAGTGATGAACGAGATGCTACTACACTAACTTAAATACAACACGATATATACTTTCCGTGAGCTACTAAAATACTTCCCGTGATTACAACATACCTACTACAACTGATCCTAGAAATGCAATAAACGTAAGGTCGTCGTCTACCTAGAAATCCCGCTATTCGGCTTCATTGCTCGATCATTCACCTGACAGCATGCCGTGGAGGCTCCATGATAAAAGCTGAGTATGCTAGGTGAACCCTATCAGTCATTTAAGTCGTTTATTAGCCATCTTAATTTTATATTCATTTCATGCTTTGTCCGGTTTACATTTATAGTAAATGTCGTAAGGAAGCATGCGTAGGCATCGAGTATTCAATCATTAAGTCCACTACAATCCACAAGCAATCATCGCACAATATTATACAATCAATGAACAACCACAAAACAGCGTGAAAGTCAATATAAACACGAAAGGCGCTTGTCACTTGGCCCTTAAGGCACGTTTAGTTGTTATTGGCACGTATGAGGATGAATTAAGCCTCGTAATACCAATTAAGTTCACTTGTTAGTTTATACTCTCGATTACCAATACCCAATGACAGACGTCTTGTTAGTAGATGACTTGTCCTCCACACATTCTCTTATTGTCACCTATTATATGGCGGGACACCAATGGTAGTAACCATTCTCATAACGTGAGAACTCCGAACCTCCATATGTCACCTATTATATGGTGGGACACCAATGGCCATAGCCATCCCCTTTATGTGGGGACTCCGTCCAATGATCTATGCGATCAAATGGAGTACTATGTGAGTAGACCTGTACCAGTCATCCACTATATTGTGATCACTGTGCGCAACCAGCTAGTCCGAGACTACATTGGGTTTCCCTCATACACCAAACCTCCGCTATGTGATTAGTTGTTAATCAATTATTTCAAGTATAGTCTTAGGTTATGAAGAGTTTCATTTTTATCATGGAAGCCCTCGGGGTCTTACGCACTTACCTATGAATGGTCTAGATTACATTCATGTTCAAGATACAAGCTCTAGAGACCAACATTGTCGTGTCTCGTACCTAAGTGTTTTACTTAGGTCAATACATGTAACTATAATACTATACGCATTATGTTGTCAATAATAGCTTCATTCCTTGCTCACATATGTATGTTTATATAAGTCGATCTATAGTCGACGTAGTATTAGTCCGAAAGGACGTTCGCGCAAAATACAATAACGATGCGAGATAAACATACATGTAACCATTCTTAATCCACAGAAACATACACATAAGCATACAAACAACATTCTTAAACACACAATAATGTCTGGACCCTTTCTCAGGTCAATTCAGACCGCACCGTCCACATACCGTACACCGTCGAAACGCTAGTGTGACCGCCCTCGTGTATCCCCTAGCGTTCGTGAAACTCATATCTATCAACCCGTACCTTTGGAATATCCATTGTTCTAATATCAGTGTTGATAATCCCGAACTCATTTAATCATTCCTAGACCAAACTCTAACTTCAATCCCGTAGCTAATCCCCTAGTTGCTTTCTTGTTCAACTTGGTGTTCGTTAATCCTAAGGGTTTAGGTTTAGTTACTCGTTATTGTTCACGTGTACATAATAGTTGCTACGGTAAACATGTTTATTACATGGAAATTACGTTCACAAATTGTTCACGTATTGTCGGGTCGCATGCATGTGAAAATAACGTTACGGGGATGCATGTATGAAATTCAAACATTTCGTTATGCGAAAATAAGTTACGTAGTTATACTTACGTGCTTGCACGTATATTTACATATCTCATGCATGCTTACATTACAGTTGTTAGTATACATTAAGGTTTACGTATCTTTTCTACATACGTATTTAAACACTACACCCTTGTATATGTTCATAACATAGTCGTTGTTGTAGTCACGTTTATTCTTATAATAGTATGATTCCTTACATGATTTATTAACCATATTATATCCTTACTCCACATGATAAATTCTTATGATATGAATTATAAGATCTTTCCCATAATAAATTTTCCCTCATTTATTGGGAGTTCACATTATTTATTTGTGACTTCTTTTTATAAACCCCTCACTTGGAACTTATCTTAATACCATGCAAGGTACTTTCTACATCATTTTTCCTCACATCATAAGGTTTCTACTTACACATTATACTTTAAAAATTCCCAATTTAAACCCATTCATTTTGATTATTTATAAAGTTAACCCTTATATTATCCTTACTGCATTTCTAACCTTTTTAACTTATAGTCTAAGGTTTTCAAACATTATTATACTCTTATATATATACATATATGTAAATATTACCGATCAGCCCCATTATAATTCGGAAATTCCAATCTTTCCCCGCGTAATTGATTATTTACAAAACTCCCGTATATCACATTTGTTATATTACCAACCTTGTTAATTTATAACCTAGGGTATCCCAACATTATAATATGCATATATATATATATTTACGAACAACCCCTTTGTACATTCAGATTTATGTGTTTGCCCATCTATTTCTCTTAATCACACTATAACCCCCTTTTTTTGTAAACTTACAATTTAATACCTAAAACTTTATATTGTACAATTCATTATTTTAAATACCAAAACTAACCCAATATTTTCCTTAATTTTAAACAGGCCACACCTGTTCGGTATTAGTATACTTTAACCCTTGACTTTCATTATTTATGCTTTGGCCCACATTTATTTTATAAACTCACAATTTAATATCAAAACTTTATGTTATACCTATTGATTTATTTAATCCTAAAAACCACCTAATATCTTTTCCCAAACTTCCGAACAACCCCAAAGTTGTTCTAAATTCCATTCCTCCTCCAGATTTTGATTATTTACAAATTAGCCCCCATAAGTTTGTAAAATGTTATATTTAATACTGAACTATATATTATACTCCTTAACTAAACAAATCCATTATCTAACCCTAAAAATCTTCTAAAATTCCAAACAGACCCCTAGAGTCTTAATATTTATTTTCCAACACTTATTTTTTTGATAATTACATAAATACCCCATTTCTTTCTATAATTGTTATTTTTAACTTATTATTTCTCTAAATACTCAAAATGATTATTTTTATCATTCTAATTTGGCCAACCCTCTCAAGTGGTCACGGTTGACCACCTAACTTACCCCCTTGACCAGATTTGTTTTTATTTATGAAAATACCCCAATATTTTCTCTAGTTTTACGTTTAACACCTTAATTTCATAAAATTTATATTATATTTTTCAAAAATCCTTAAAATGTTTCCTCACGGTTTTTTTTCTATTTGGTGCGCTAATTTTATTTAATCATGTTTTGACCCCATAGTTAATTCTTTTTTCAATTTAGATACTTGCTAAGTTTATAATTTGTTTAAAGCACATTATAAACTGGTTCTTAATTCAAGTAACAACAAAATTACTAATATTCGTCTAAAACACCCCTAAGTGATTTTTGTTCACTAAAATTCTATTTTGCACAAAATCTATACAGTTTATTAAATCATCCTAAAATTCAATAATCATTATTCAAAGCTTTAATTAAGCAAAATAAAAATGCCTAAATACATGGCTTAAACATAGCACATGATTAAATAACATCAAAATTCCTCCAAATAAAATGCTAGTTCACCGCTTTGCAAATATTTTGCATATAACCACTTAAATTTTTTCTCTCACATTTAACTCATAAACATTATTATTATAAGTCATTTATACTTACGTGCATCAATTAAACTCATCCCCACGATAATCTACACATTTTTAGGATTTAAATTGCACTCATAAATACATATGCTCTCGGTTGTTTATAGGTTTATAATTTAGTAAACCTTAAAGCACAAAAGAGGAGTTAAGTGTGTTTACCTTAATATAGTCACCAGGGGGAAATTTTCCAGCCACACTCAACCCACTCTTCTCAGCTGTATGTAACCATACACTACAGATCATATTTTTTTTGTACTAAGAAATCTCCTTAAACCATTAATGTAATACTTAATCATTAATCCAGTTTTTTACCTCCTAAACATGGTCCTCTCCTTTTGGGATTTCTCCAAGTTTCACGGCAGTCCTCTAGGTGACCCGCTTTACCATTTAGCCAAAGGGAAAGAGATAGGTTAATGCTCACATAAGTAGTTAGTTGCAGATGGTTTGACGCATGGTTTTTAAATCTAAGATGAGCTGTTATTACCTTGAGTATGGGGAAGGTTTGGATGGTGTTTTTCATCCACCTACAGTAGTAGTGTAGTCTTAGTTTGGCAAGGAAACCCAAGGGGGATTAGGAGCTTGAATCACCATGAAAAGTCATTGTTATTACCTTCACTTGG
>CM041783.1:135963011-136007074 GCA_023374045.1 Limonium bicolor
CTTTATCAGTCTTATATTGAAATTTGGGTTCAAACTAACCTTTCATGGCTTCTGAGTTGCTGTTTGTTTAAGCTTCTGCCCGATTACTTGTTTGTTAAGTTCCGCATTAAATTCGATTTCAAATTGAAAACTTTTAAGCACTAACGTATTGTACATCTTTCAGGCTACACACCCATAAAATTTAAGCCAAAAACACCACCGGGAACCACCCAAACGCTGTCGTCCGAGGGCGGTCCGCACCCATGGATGCTATGTCCTGGGTCCTAGACGCCCTGTCCGTAAGCCCGGACGCCCCCGGACGGTGGCAGACCAATTTTATTTCCAAATCTAGGTTTTCTAAATAATGTCCGGGCCCACGGACAGCGTGTCCGTGGCCCCGGACTTTTCAAAATTTCGTTTTCTTTCAAATTCAACTTTTCTGTACAACTAGGTTAACAAGGGTCCGTGGTCTCGGACTTGGGGTCCGTGGCTACGGACATAAACAAAATTTGACCTAATTCTACCTCTGAAACCCTAGTTTAGGTAGTTTTAATTTCACTTTAATTTCCTGTCAAAAAATGTTAAAAAACAAAAAAATCAGAAGCGCGCACTTAGGTTAAAAACGACTCGTAATAAGCCGTAATTAAACCAAGTAGAGGAAAAATGACATCTAGGGGTAATGAAAGTCATTGAACCCTAATTAAGTCGAATACCAAGCCCCCGAACCCGAACTCTCCTTTCCTAATTTGATCTAGGTAAAAATTAGGTGGCGACTCATAATAGGTTCCAGTGAGCTAGCTTAGGTTTTAATAATTAATGTTATATGCCATAGTTAATAATCTTAGGTTATAAGTGGACCTAAAACCCGACTAGATCCCAATCAACCTAATCAACATAGGATAGGGTTTAAAATCGAGGCTCATAGACTGGCGACTCTGCTGGGGACCACTACTTAATTTTAAGAAAGAGGGCTTAGCTCGAAAAATTGTTTATTTATGGCTTTATTACTTTGTTTGTTTACTTTTGTGCGCACTTTAAATTTCTGCACCCATGCATCATATGAGAGCGAGGGTCCACGCAAACCAATTTCACCCTGGGACCCGTTTGAGGGTCCCCTGTCAGGGACTCACACCTTTTAGGAGATGTGAATAAGCGGGGGAAAAGAGGAGGGTGTCGTCTAACCACATCCCCTTAATACTTGGGCTTTAGCCCCATGCGTTCTCCTTGCAGTTTTCTTACCTATCCCATTGTTTGGTCAGTCAAAGACCCGACCGTAGACGCACACCTTCAGGTGATGTGAAAAAAGTGGGGAAGCCCAAAGAGAATAGCGTGCATGCCCTATTCTTTTGAGGTTACTTGGGCCCATGCCCCAAGCACCTCTCCGGATCGATCTATACCCGGTTTGATTTAAACGTCTAGTGAGGACATGTTGAATTTGTGTGGGCCTTGTTTGCTTGTATGATCGGCCCACTACCCAGCCTAGAAATTGATAGGAACTTTTCCTACATCAACTAAGCCTAACCCGATTTCGCGGCTTTATTGTTTGCGGCCCAAAGGGCTTGCTTGATTTGAATGTGTGAGTTATTTGTTCGGCCTTCGGCCCAAAAGTTTAGATTTAGGTGATTTCCCTTCTGGCCCAATCTGAATTATCCAATTAGTTCTAGGCCCATAAAAAAGAAATTCACCTGAACTTGAAATTACTCACAAGTCCTGAAAATAAAACCTTCTTTGGCTTAGCCACCATCTTCTCTGGCCAAAAAAGTTAGGCCCATTTGTGATTTAGGGACCATTCCAGCCCATGTGCTTCACTTCAGGCCCAAACACATTCCGGCCCAAGGGCTCATTCTAGCCTAGGTAGACTTCTTATCATGACGCTAACCCAAAACCCTAGATATAGGTGTCACCTCTCAGGCCCAATCGAAACCATCTGTTTAGGTTTCAGTCCAAATTCCAATTCATAGTCTGAAAATACTCCAGCCCAAACACCTCATTTTCTGGGTATCCTGGCCCACTTGCTTTTAGCCTAAGCCTGTTTCAATCTACCTTGTGAAGTGTCATTCTCACCTTAGTGTCTTTCAACCCACTTCCTCTTGTTAGCAAATAATGGACTTCTTGGAAACAGGCAAGCCCAAATCCAGATATGGCAGAAAGAGGAAATCCGATCGACACGGATGCCCAGTTGGCCGCTGTGCAGCAAAGGTGCAAGGTCTTGGAGTCCATTGTCGAGGAGTTGAGTAGTAAGGCTAATCTCCAGGAGACAAATCAGCACACTCTGGAAAAGCATGTGGATGAAGATCTTAACCGTAGTCACATCGAGATCGACTCCGTTAGGGCCCAAGATCCTCAAACACGTGTGGGGAAGGGTGTTTGAAATACCCCAAACCTTGGTATGATGTTTAAACATTTAAAAATGGTATATTAAGACTAAAAAGAGTCTTAGAAACATTAGTAAACAATTTAAACCATAGAAAACACAAATAAATACCTTAAGGTCAATTAGGGCTAAAATGTGCTCTAAGCTTGGGATAAGCTTGGGTAAGACCTAGTGAGCTTACCAAGACCTTATTATATAATAATGAACATATTAAACCAATTACCAAAGAAAACCAAGCTTGAAAACAAGTTAAAACACAAAATGTGCTTTAAGGAGTCTTAAAGCACATTTTCGAAAAATTGTCTTGTAAATGAGTTTTGAATGGCTAAATGTCCATCATTACTCTTTAATTAATATATGTACTACTTAGTATCACATTTGGAAGTCTATATCAATGGGAAATCAAAAATTTCACATCTATGTGCCTTGTTTTAGTGAATAGTAACTAAAATAAGCAAGTTTATAACATAAGTCAAATAAGTAAGTTAATTGGTCAACAAAGACTAAAACACCCCTTATACTTAATGGGGGCCGGTTTTTATAAGGGTGAGTCATCTCCCCTTGTTAGTTTATCAAGTAAGCAAAATCAATAAATAAAGTACTATTTACTCTACTAACTACAAATATCTTCTAAAAGCAAATACTTATCTTCATTCTCTCATTTCCCTTGCTGTCCACCGTCTTCTACCTCCTTCTTTCTCTCATTCACGGTTGCAGCAGCTCACCACCATACACCATCTTCAATTCCTTGTAATTCCTAGCTCTTTGCCAAATCAAATTCTAAGACCACCATTCTCTTTGTCTCATCAAGCTCTTCAACTTCATCCTTTCAAAACTTCAAGAGCTCCATTTTGGTGCCAAGAGGAATCTCCATGGAAGGAGCTTGAGCTCATCTTTTCACATATTATTGTTCTCCTTTGCTTCTAGGTAAGGAAACTCAAAGAAAAACTCCACTTCCTTCATTTTTTTATGTTGTCCGAAAATCACCACTAATGGTGCCCTTACCTTGCCTTTTTTAGCTTCATTTCAACCTTTCATGGACTAGGTGGAGTCCTCTCTTGCTACATATCCAAACTCTCTTTCATATCCAAGGTAAAACAACTATCTTAATGTTTTAAAACAATGTATAACCTAGGGTTTACAATGAGATGAAGCATAAAGCTTGTATACTCATTTTATTGTTTGTTATTGTTTAGAAGTTGACAAGCAAACCAAACATCCTTACCGATTTTAATCAAGGAAACAAGAAAGAAGTTGTGAGGAAAAGAGGTAAATGTGCTAACCTAATGTAGTTTAATGTCTTAGGATAAATGAGCTTATATTGCTTATGAAAACTATCTAAGGAGCCCATGGTAAATGACTTAGTAAAATGTTCTCAAGGAGACTAGTAAAAGGGCATATGTATTGTTGGGTGTATTTGCAGGTCAAAGGCAAATATATTGTGGAAATTCAGTGTTTAAGGTTTAAGCATCTTAAGGGCCTAAGAGCCATGATATTTAAGGCCTAAGTGCCAAGCAATTTAAATTATACACTATATTGTGATGTAGTGTTAAATGAGTGAAGTTTTGTGTACAAGAATGTCCTTGATGGATTTTAGTGTTCTTGGAAGTTAAATGGTGAAAACAATGTGTTTTGGCTTGGTAATGTTTAGGAAAACCCATGTCGAAATTTAGATAATGCATAAGAAGTTTTGGGTGTTTAAAATGAGTTTGGAGAGTTAGGAAGTGTTTAGAATGATTAAGTGTTCTACTAGTGAAAGAATCATGCATTAAGGTATTCTAAGATGTAAAAGGGACTTAGGCAATGTTTTAGAGGATTTAGAATGCAAATGAGTGTTTTGGGATACTTCAAGATCATGGTGAGATTGTGTTTAGGACTTGTGAAATGTTGGTGAATATGAAAGAAGTGATTTGTTGCATGGAGGAGCTATTAACTTGTAGAGATATTCAAGGAGTTTGGTTAGGAAGAAAAAAAATGCTTGGGAGATGATGTTGTAGTGGTGAGAAAACATTTGGGAATATGGAAGTTATAGGTATGAAACACCACATAGAAACTTAGTGAAAAACATTACAAGTGTAAACCTTTTGTAAGATTTGTGTAATGCTTGAGGAGGATTTTGGTGAATGATTTAAGGAGTTTATGGAGGTCTTAAGGTGTGTTTGAAGTGCCCAAATAAGGTTAGAACATACTAGGATATATGAGGTGAAGTTTGGAGTTAAATGGGCAATTAGAAAACAAGGGTCTAGAGCAGACCGATCTTGCGACGGACTTGACAAGATCGGTCGAGCCCAGTTTACCCTGCGAGAAATGGTTTCTGGAATGGACCGAACTTGCAAGGTCTCGGGCATGGATTTTTAGTACGGTTTGAGTCTCTGGAATAGACCGACCTTGGGACCGGACTTACAAGGTCGGTCATGCCTAAATTTTTGTACGTAAGTGAGTCTGGGAATCGACCGATCTTGCGACCGGACTTGCCAAGATCGGTCGGGCATGAATTTCAAAGGGGAAAAACTCTCGGGAATAGACCGAACTTGTGACCGAACTTGTAAGGTCGGTCGGAGTAGAATTTTTGACGGTAATGTGTTCTGGAATGGACCGACCTTGTGTAAGGTCGGTCGGTAAGTTCGGTCGGACCAAAACTTGTAAAAAAAACAAACAAAGTGTGGCTTAAGTAGTTAACCCTAGGGGTATAATGTAGGTAATCAAGGATAAGTTTGGGCTTTAAATCATGTCGTAAAACCATGTAAAACAATTAGTAAATTTGAGTTAAGTAAGTTAATTGACCGACATTTTAAACATGTATAGGAGTGACCTACGGAGGAAATCAATCGAAGCAAGGACCAAGGTATGGTTTTCTTGCAGTCTGTTGCCTACCGGTTTACACCGGCTTGTGTGTTGTTTGTTTTTCTGTTTGTTTATGACGTTATAAGACTTAAATCATGTAATGAGTTTACAGTTGTTTATATTATTGTGATGTTATGACGTGACTCATTTCCCTTGTGTGTGCCTAACATGACTTACCACTTGCTTGTGAATTGTTTGTTAAGTTCCACTGTTGAACTTCTAACAAGTGTTAACTGGGAAGTGAGGAATCCGGTTGTCCGGTCACGCGTGTAAGTTTAAGAGTAGATATCTGTATCAGATTCGACTCTTATGATGTTAAGATTGTTCTCCTTTATTAGGTGTTCGATCTCCCGCTAGCTTCCTCCAAAGCTTACCTATTCTGACTTATGATCGATTTAGTGGGAACATGTGTTTGTGTGGTGTTTGGGTCAAAATCGAACCATCTGTGACTTAAGTTACTCGTTCGACTAACAGAACGGTAATGAGTGTGTGTAACAAGCTTAACATGAGGGTGAACCATTCTCTAGGCTTCTTATGTTGTTTAACCTTCTTGGTTTGTTATTGTGGAAAGTGTATCCACTGTGTATGTGATGTTGTGCTATGCAATAATGTTGCTATGCCATATGTATATGTTAAAATGAATGCCATGTCATCATGACAATTAGTTGCACGTATCCCGGTAGCCGATGGGCTGCGCGTTAACCATACCAGCCAAGGGTTGCTGACCCCCTCGGGGGCTCCATATTTTTACTACAGGATGAGGATCGAGGAAGCGGAATGGCTATAGATTCTAGGCTGCAGAATTACTTTTGGTTATTTTGGATGTTGAGCCCGGGATGCGCCTGTGCTCCCGTGGCGTTATAGTTTGGTGTTGTTCGTGTTACAGTGACGATCGTTACAGTTGACAGTGGAGTTTATGTGTAGTTTCAGTGACGATTTGTATTAAATACTCGGTATGTGGTTATGTATATATGGTTGTGTTACCTAATGCTCGGGAGTCTGATCATCAGACCGGTACACTTGTATTTATTCTGCCTTGTCAACCACGTGGGTGGTTGACGGCGTTGTAGCACCGAATCGTTTAGTTATTGTTTAGTTGTTATTCCGCTGCGATTTCAGTTATTATTAAGTGATTAGTAGGGGTGTTACAAAAAGTGGTATTAGAGCGAAGTATCGCTCTGATGACTAGAATACCGAGCTTAGGAATATACCGAGTTAGGAAACCTAACGCAGTTACCTAAGTGAGCAGTTATGGAAAGGTTAACCACTAACTAAGTGTGGAGATACCTTGTTGTCGGGGAAACGTTACAACCGTTAGAACCGATAAGTGTGCAAGCACAATGCTAATAAGTGTTCGTGTGAATTCAGATGTCAGGTAGACCACGAGGTCGAGGCCGCGGGCGCGGCATTGGTGATACTGGGAACCAGGGGGAGAACCCTACGGCACAAGTCATGGCTGATGCTGTAGCGGCCGCCGTAGCCCAGATGGTCCCACAACTAGTAGCTGCAATTCAGCAGGAGCAACAGCCCGAAGTTCAACCACCACCGCCACCGCCACGAGACACCAACTAGGTCAAGGCGTTGGCAGATTTGAGACCCCCGTCGTTTCATGGGGAGACCGACCCACGTAAGCTGGAGGCGTACATCTCCGAGTTGGAGACCGCCTACGAGACCTTGGATGTGCCTGATGGGGCCAAGGTCCGTCTTGCCGCTTACTACCTAAAGGGTTCGGCACAAAGTTGGTGGAAGCTTGTGAGAGAGGACCGGATGGCGGATCCTCAGTTTGGTTGGAGAGAGTATACGGCTCTGCGAGCCAATATTATCCTGTGCATGTGCAAGAGGCTAAGCGCCTAGAGCTGGATAGTCTGAGGCAGGGGGATAAGATGTCGGTCGATGACTACTACACCGCTTCACCGGCCTTATCCACCTGCTACCGGACTGGGGTACTCGAACCGGGTGCTGGTAAACCATTTTTACAACGGTCTCAGCCACCGTCTTCGCTATGGGATGGGGCCAGCTGAGTATACTACCTTGCAGGTAATTAGAATACAGTGTGATGTGAATAAGTGTAATCCATAAGTGAATATTAATGTGAGTTGTAAGTATTTGCGGGGCATGACTGACGTCCTAAATTCAGGAGTGCTATCATGCCGCTGCTAAGGTGAGATACCGTCCGTCTGAGGGACGAGGAGAATGCGCACAAGCGCAAGGCCATGAGCGAGGGCCAGAGTCCGCAGGGGTACGGGAGAGGAAAGAAGAAGAAGAAGCCTTATCCCCAGCCCCAGAAGAGTCAGCACCAGGGTGACAAGGGCCAAGCCCAGATCACCACCTGAGGAGCCACTGAAGCTCACATATGCATACGCGGTGAAACCCCTACGCTCTTACCCGCCTAAGGGTAATTATTTAATCATATGTGTCAAGTTGAAGTGTATGTTTTAAGTTATGAAGTAAGTATTGATTGTGTACTGTGATAGCAGCTAGCACGGGTTCTGACCGGAGCGCCACTACTACTGTAAGTGGTGTAACGGAGACCACCCCGGCAAGGACTGCAAAGGAAATGACGTGCAGTGTCGCTACTGAGAAGTGGGGTCACCGTGACTATGAGTGTTATCGGAACCCCAACAGCAGAGTCAACAAGCCCAAGGGGCAGTGGAAGGGTAAGGCCACAGCGACCATCGATGGCCGAAGTCGGCTAACCCCACCCACAGATCAGAGGCACACTGATTCCCAGAAGGGGAAAGGGTCAGGACCTAGCAAGGCCGCCCTGAATGTGGTGGACCAGTCTGAGGCGCCAGGGCCCTCTACTAGACCAGGTACCGCCTAAACTGTTGAGTGAAATAAGTGATTGCATACCGCATTTCATGCATGTGTGTTAGTGAGTCTAAGTGTACTATCATGTGAGTAAAGGATTAAAGTAATGTGAAGGTCACCTAATTAGATAATTCTAAACTTAAAGGAACCTTCAATATTTGTTATCCAATCCCACCACACCAAACCCTGAAGAAACCACCATCAACATCACCGACTTTCCAATGGAGCAATGTCAGGTCATCCAACCAGGTATGATACTCTTAAATGGATACCTGACACCGGAAGCACAAATCCACATCATCAGACGATGCAATGAACTGGGAGCAACACCCGGAGGATTCTACACACCCGAATACCCGAACGGATCGAGAATGAAATTTAAGATGATGTGCATGGGTAAGGACTGGAATCCTTACACCAAGACATATCAAGAAGTGCGAGCTGAAGATGGAGCAACTGTACCGACGATACCTGAGGAGTTCCTTGCAGTCGTTAACCACGCCGTGGGAATTGCTCAGCAAGTTGAAACGGATTCAATTCCAAGTGTTAAAGCAGATTTATGTATAGTGAACTTCTACCAGAAAGGTGGACGATTAGGCTTACACCAAGATAAGGACGAGTCACCCGAGTCTCTAAGTAAGGGAGTACCCGTGGTGTCTTGGTCCATTGGTGATACCGAAGTGTTTATATATGGCGAGCAGAAGCGTGCTGATCTCGCAAAGAAGCTAGTGTTGAAATCAGGAGTTGTGTTAATCATGGGTGGGCAGTCAAGGATGCTATATCATGGCATCATGAAGATCAAACTGAATACCGCACCATCGACAGTGATCAATGCCACACACATGAAACCGGACGTTTGAATTTGACCTTCAGACAGTTTTAAAGCCTTGTATCATGTAATGTGTTAAACCAGTGTATGTTAAGGATGTTGTATGTGTTAGTTATGTCAACAGTGTAAACCAACGTATGATGTAAGAAGAGTGTATTAATGAATAAAGTGGAGTTGTTGAAGTATGTCGACCGTGTTATTACCAAATACTTATTAGTTTGCCAATGAATTAGGCTGTGCACTCGGAACGGGAGGTATACTGAGTGTCTGCAATGAGGCAGAAGCCAGCAAGAGCGGCACAATCCTCACCGGTACCTTTCAGTCAATGGTGTGACGCTTCGATCTTGTTCGACTGGAGCCTCACATACATTTATCTCGCTATCTTTTGCGAAGAGGCTAGGGTTAGACGGTGAAGAGATGCCAGACTTTCAAGTCACTCTCCCGTCGAAAGAGCGGATCAGGTGTACCCGCTACCACTGAGATGCTGTTGTACGAATTCGTGATGAAGAGTTTCCGATCGACTTGATAGAGTTCGACGGACTTGGTTTTGATGTGATTGTTGGGATGAACTGGTTGGAGCGGTACAAGGGCAGGACCTGTGTGCCGAGCATCGTCTGCTTCTTCGGAGTCCGTCTGGGGTTACAATATCTTACCGCCAGAGGCCCAGGGAGCCTTCGACTCAGATCATCACCGCCATGGCTATGTATCGTGAACTACGACGAGGAAATGATGTATACCTCTGATATGTCCAGGACATAGAGAGAGATCCAGAGTTTAGCCCAGATGTGCCGGTAGTGTCGGAGTTTCCTAATGTATTTCCTAAGGAACTGTCGGGCATGCCGCCAGCACGGGAAGTCGAGTTTGAGATTGATTTGGTTCCGGGCACCGGACCAATTGCGAAGGGCCCTATCGTATGGCTCCAGCAGAAATGACAGAGCTCAAGGAGCAGCTGAGAGACCTACTCGACAAGGGATTTATCGCCCTAGCGTTTCACCATGGGGAGCGCCGGTCCTCTTCGTGAAGAAGAAGGACGGTAGTCTCCGCCTGTGTATTGATTATCGTGAGCTGAATGCAGTTACGGTGAAGAACCATTATCCTTTACCACGCATCGACGACTTATTTGATCAGTTGAAAGGAGCATCAGTATTCTCCAAGATAGATCTACGATCCGGATACCATCAGATTGCCATCCGTGATAGTGACATTGAGAAGACCACATTCAGAACAAGATATGGACATTATGAGTTTACGGTATGCCGTTTGGTTTATCCAATGCACCAGCTAAGTCATGGACTTAATGACCGCTTGTTCCAAGATCAGTTGGACAAGTCAGTGGTAGTCTTCATCGACGATATTCTTGTGTACTCGAAATCGAGAGGTGAGCATGAAAGCCACCTGAGAAATGTGTTACAAATGCTGAGAAAGAATAGTTGTATGCTAAATTTTCAAAGTGTGAATTTTGGTTGGACCAAGTATCCTTTCTTGGTCATGTGATTTCTGAGGCCGGGATCGCTGTTGATCCGGCAAAGATTGATGCAGTGCGCACCTGGCCTAGGCCGAAGACATTACCGATATCAGGAGCTTCCTCGGTCTGGCAGGATATTATAGGAGGTTTGTGAAGGACTTCTCCAGTGTCTCGAAGCCGATGACTTCCTTGATGAAGAAGGATGCTCCATTCGAGTGGACAGATGACTGCTAGAGTTCTTTTCAGAGTCTCAAGGATGCTCTGACATCTGCACCAGTCCTGACTATACCAGACGGTCCAGATGGTTTTGAGGTCTATTGCGACGCATCAGGCAGAGGTATGGGTTGTGTGTTGATGCAACACGGGAAGGTCGTAGCATACGCCTCCCGACAGCTGAAGAAGCATGAAGAGAACTACCCTACCCACGATTTAGAACTGGGTGCCATTGTCTTCGCATTGAAGATATGGCGACATTATTTGTATGGGGTAAGTGTGACAATTTATTCTGACCACAAAAGTTTGAAATACTTGTTCACTCATAAGGAGTTGAACATGAGACAAAGAAGGTGGGTTGAGTTCTTAAACGACTATGACATCAATTTACAGTACAAGGAGGGTAAGGCAAATGTGGTAGCTGACGCATTGAGTCGCCGAGCACACTCTCTCCATTCGCTAGTCTCTCATACTGGCTTGGTTGAAGAGGTGCGGAGTGCTCAGATGACGGATCAGTATATGTTGGAGATCAGGCAAAAGCTTATTGATGGCACATTCGAGGGTCAGAAGTACGACTTCCGACTCCACGATGATGACCTGATTAGGCTCAATGGCCGACTGTGTATTCCGAGGAGTAGCGCTGAACTGAAGGAGCGCATACTGAGTGAATCCCACTGTTCTACGACTTCGATTCACCCCGGAGCTTCAAAGATGTATAAGGATATGAAACGTTATTTTTGGTGGACTGGAATGAAAAAGGATGTAAATGATTATGTATTGAGGTGTCTCACTTGCCAGAAGGTCAAGTTTGAGCACCGACGGCCTGGTGGTATGGTACAGCCAATGCCAGTGCCTGAGTGGAAGTTCCATGACATTTCTATGGACTTCGTAGTAGGGCTTCCACCTACAAGGGGAGGTCTGAATATGATTTGGGTTGTTGTTGACCGACTGACCAAGGTGGCTCGATTCATACCGATGAAGGACACCTGGAAAGTGGAAAAACTAGCAGAGCTCTTCGATAGAGAGATTATAAGACATCATGGGGTACCGAAAACAATTGTGTCTGACAGGGATACCAAATTCCTCTCAAGGTATTGGAAATACACGGGAAGCGCTTGGTACCGAGCTGAAGCTAAGTACAGTTCCACCCACAGACTGATGGTCAGAGTGAGTGCACCATCCAGACACTTGAGGATATGTTACGTGCATGTGCACTTGATTTTCAGACCAGCTGGATTGATAAGTTACATCTGATCGAGTTTAGTTACAACAACAGTTACCATGCTTCGATCAAGATGTCTCCCTTCCAGGCTTTGTACGGTAGACCATGCCGCACGCCATTATGCTGGGATGAGTCGAGTGAGACGGTCATTATAGGACCAGAGTATCTGGAACAAGTTCAAGCAGAAGTACGCCAAATCCGGGCTAACATGAAGGCAACTCAGGATAGGCAAAATCATACGCCGATGTGCGCAGACGTGACCTGGAGTTCGCCGTGGGCGATCAGGTATTTCTTAGGGTATCCCCCATGAAGGGAGTATTCGTTTTGGCCAGAAAGGCAAGTTGAGCCCGAAATATGTGGGGCCTTATGTTGTGACAGAGCGGATCGGCCCGGTAGCATATAGACTCGATTTACCCGCCGAGCTGGGCAAGGTACATGATGTATTTCATGTGTCCCAGTTGAAGAAATATATGTCTCATGTCTCATGTACTTCAGCCTGAAAGGCTAACCTTAGAGCCGACCATGCGATCAGTGGAGACTCCGGTACGGATTATGGATACTAAGACTCGAGACACTCGCCATAAGTCAGTAAGACTGGTGAAGGTTCTCTGGTCTAACAGGACGTTGAGGAGGCCACTTGGGAGCTGGAAGATAAGATGAAGGTGAAGACCGTCATTGTTTACTTCTTAGTATTTATGTATAGGGTACGGGGCGTACCCCTATTTTAAGGGGGTAGAGCCGTTTCGGTTATGTGTGTACGACGTGTATTTAAATACATCGTCTATGTTATGTTGTTATGTTACAGACCGTTGTATGAATGATGTTGTTGTATGGACCTTGTGTCCGATGTTATGTAAGTATGTTGTCAATGTTGTTACGGAAGTATTATTTATATGTATTCCGTGTTCTAATATTTAGGATATGTGGAAGTATGAACTTTGGGGACAAAGTTCTTTTAAGGGGGGGTAGATTGAAACACCCCAAACCTTGGTATGTTGTTTAAACATTTAAACATGGTATATTAAGACTAAAAAGAGTCTTAGAAACATTAGTAAACAATTTAAACCATAGAAAACACAAATAAATACCTTAAGGTCAATTAAGGCTAAAATGTGCTCTAAGCTTGGGATAAGCTTGGGTAAGACCTAGTGAGCTTACCAAGACCTTATTTATATACTAATGAACATATTAAACCAATTACCAAAGAAAACCAAGCTTGAAAACAAGTTAAGACACAAAATGTGCTTTAAGGAGTCTTAAAGCACATTTTTGAAAAATTGTCTTGTAAATGAGTTTTGAATGGCTAAATGTCCATCATTACTCTTTAATTAATATATGTACTACTTAGTATCACATTTGGAAGTGTATATCAATGGGAAATCAAAAATTTCACATCTATGTGCCTTGTTTTAGTGAATAGTAACTAAAATAAGCAAGTTTATAACATAAGTCAAATAAGTAAGTTAATTGGTCAACAAAGACGAAAACACCCCTTACTACTTAATGGGGGCCGGTTTTTATAAGGGTGAGTCATCTCCCCCTTGTTAGGTTATCAAGTAAGCAAAATCAATAAATAAAGTACTATTTACTTTACTAACTACAAATATCTTCTAAAAGCAAATACTTATCTTCATTCTCTCATTTCCCTTGCTGTCCACCGTCTTCTACCTTCCTTCTTTCTCTCATTCACGGTTGCAGCAGCTCACCACCATACACCATCTTCAATTCCTTGTAATTCCTAGCTCTCTTTGCCAAATCAAATTCTAAGACCACCATTCTCTTTGTCTCATCAAGCTCTTCAACTTCATCCTTTCAAAACTTCAAGAGCTCCATTTTGGTGCCAAGAGGAATCTCCATGGAAGGAGCTTGAGCTCATCTTTTCACATATTATTGTTCTCCTTTGCTTCTAGGTAAGGAAACTCAAAGAAAAACTCCACTTCCTTCACGTTTTTATGTTGTCCGAAAATCACCACTAATGGTGCCCTTACCTTGCTTGTTTAGCTTCATTTCAACCTTTCATGGACTAGGTGGAGTCCTCTCTTGCTACATATCCTAACTCTCTTCATATCCAAGGTAAAACAACTATCTTAATGTTTTAAAACAATGTATAACCTAGGGTTTACAATGAGATGAAGCATAAAGCTTGTATACTCATTTTATTGTTTGTATATTGTTTAGAAGTTGACAAGCAAACCAAACATCCTTATCAATTTTAATCAAGGAAACAAGAAAGAAGTTGTGAGGAAAAGAGGTAAATGTGCTAACCTAATGTAGTTTAATGTCTTATGATAAATGAGCTTATATTGCTTATGAAAACTATCTAAGGAGCCCATGGTAAATGACTTAGTAAAATGTTCTCAAGGAGACTA
Source organism: Limonium bicolor (assembly GCA_023374045.1). Lineage (NCBI taxonomy): Eukaryota > Viridiplantae > Streptophyta > Magnoliopsida > Caryophyllales > Plumbaginaceae > Limonium > Limonium bicolor. The sequence goes on from CM041783.1 coordinate 135,977,118, forward strand.
GTAAAAGGGCATATGTATTGTTGGGTGTATCTACAGGTCAAAGGCAAATATATTGTGGAAATTCAGTGTTTAAGGTTTAAGCATCTTAAGGGCCTAAGAGCCATGTTATTTAAGGGCCTAAGTGCCAAGCAATTTAAATTATGCACTATATTGTGATGTAGTGTTAAATGAGTGAAGTTTTGTGTACAAGAATGTCCTTGATGGATTTTAGTGTTCTTGGATGTTAAATGGTGAAAACAATGTGTTTTGGCTTGGTAATGTTGAAGGAGAACCCATGTCGAAATTTAGATAATGCACAAGAAGTTTTGGGTGTTTATAATGAGTTTGGAGAGTTAGGAAGTGTTTAGAATGATTAAGTGTTCTACTAGTGAAAGAATCATGCATTAAGGTATTATAAGATGTAAAAGGGACTTAGGCAATGTTTTAGAGGATTTAGAATGCAAATGAGTGTTTTGGGATACTTCAAGATCATGGTGAGATTGTGTTTAGGACTAGTGAAATGTTGGTGAATAAGAAGAAGTGATTTGTTGCATGGAGGAGCTATTAACTTGTAGAGATATTCAAGGAGTTTGGTTAGGAAGAAAAAAAAATGCTTGGGAGATGATGTTGTAGTGGTGAGAAAACATTTGGGAATAATGGAAGTTATAGGTATGAAACACCACATAGAAACTTAGTGAAAAACATTACAAGTGTAAACCTTTTTGTAAGAGTTTGTGTAATGCTTGAGGAGGATTTTGGTGAATGATTTAAGGAGTTTTATGGAGGTCTTAAGGTGTGTTTGAAGTGCCCAAATAAGGTTAGAACATACTAGGATATATGAGGTGAAGTTTGGAGTTAAATGGGCAATTAGAAAACAAGGGTCTGGAGCAGACCGATCTTGCGACCGGACTTGACAAGATCGGTCGAGCCCAGTTTACCTTGCGAGAAATGGTTTCTGGAATGGACCGACCTTGGGGACCGGACTTGCAAGGTCGGTCGGGCATGGATTTTTAGTACGGTTTGAGTCTCTGGAATAGACCGACCTTGGGACCGGACTTACAAGGTCGGTCATGCCTAAATTTTTGTACGTAAGTGAGTCTCGGGAATCAACCGATCTAGCGACCGGACTTGCCAAGATCGGTCGGGCCTGAATTTACAATGGGGAATAACTCTCGGGAATAGACCGAACTTGTAAGGTCGGTCGGAGTAGAATTTTTGACGGTAATGTGTTCTGGAATGGACCGACCTTGTGTAAGGTCAGTCGGTAAGTTCGGTCGGACCAAAACTTGTAAAAAAAACAAACAAAGTGTGGCTTAAGTAGTTAACCCTAGGGGGTATAATGTAGGTAATCAAGGATAAGTTTGGGCATTAAATCATGTCGTAAAACCATGTAAAACACTTAGTAAATTTGAAGTTAAGTAAGTTAATTAACTGACATTCTTAAACATGTATAGGAGTGACCTACGGAGGAAATCAATCGAAGCAAGGACCAAGGTATGGTTTTCTTGCAGTCTGTTGCCTACCGGTTTACACCGGCTTGTGTGTTGTTTTTCTGTTGTTTATGACGTTATAAGACTTAAATCATGTAATGAGTTTACAGTTGTTTATATTATTGTGATGTTATGACATGACTCATTTCCCTTGTGTGTGTCTAACATGACTTACCACTTGCTTGTGAATTGTTTGTTAAGTTCCACTGTTGAACTTCTAACAAGTGTTAACAGGGAAGTGAGGAATCCGGTTGTCCGGTCACGCGTGTAAGTTTAAGAGTAGATATCTGTATCAGATTCGACTCTTATGATGTTAAGATTGTTCTCCTTTATTTGGTGTTCGATCTCCCGCTAGCTTCCTCCAAAGCTTACCTATTCTGACTTATGATCGGTTTAGTGGGAACATGTGTTTGTGTGGTGTGTTCGGGTCACAAAATCCGAACCATCTGTGACTTAAGTTACTCGTTTGACTAACAGAACGGTAATGAGTGTGTGTAACAAGCTTAACATGAGGGTGAACCATTCTCTAGGCTTCTTATGTTGTTTAACCTTCTTGGTTTGTTATTGTGGAAAGTGTATCCACTGTGTATGTGATGTTGTGCTATGCAATAATGTTGCTATGCCATATGTATATGTTAAAATGAATGTCATGTCATCATGACAATTAGTTGCACGTATCCCGGTAGCCGATGGGCTGCGCGTTAACCATACCAGCCAAGGGTTGCTGACCCCCTCGGGGGCTCCATATTTTTACTGCAGGATGAGGATCGAGGAAGCGGAATGGCTATAGATTCTAGGCTGCAGAATTACTTTTGGTTATTTTGGATGTTGAGCCCGGGATGCGCTTGTGCTCCCGTGGCGTTATAGTTTGGTGCTGTTCGTGTTACAGTGACGATCGTTACAGTTGACAGTGGAGTTTATGTGTACAGTTTTCAGTGACGATTTGTATTAAATACTCGGTATGCCGGTTATGTATATATGGTTGTTGTTACCTAATGCTCGGGAGTCTGATCATCAGACCGGTACACTTGAATTTATTCTGCCTTGTCAACCACGTGGGTGGTTGACGGCGTTGTAGCACCGAATCGTTTAGTTATTGTTTAGTTGTTATTCCGCTGTGATTTCAGTTATTGTTAAGTGATTAGTAGGGGTGTTACAGTGTTCGTGACAACCAACTAGCTGCAGAGGTTAAAAGGGTTTTTAAAAGGATTGAGCGCATAGAGAAAGCCAACAAACCAGTTGGCTTCGATTATTTCTCCACGGCGTCGTATCCCGAAGTCGATCTTCCCCTAAAGCTGAAGCTGCCTACACTCGCTTTATACAAGGGTTCCTCGGATCCACAGATTCATTTGGCTATGTTCGACCGGGAAATGTCCATCTTGGGGCTCAACGACATGCAAAAAGCCAAAGTTTTCGCACGCTATCTAGACGAGACTCCTCAGCGCTGGTATCTCACTCAAAAGATGAATACCAAAACCTACGAGGAGGCTTGCGAGGCTTTTCTAAATCATTTCGAGTATGCTAAGAACCTCGAGGTCACCAGAATCTATCTGGCAGGAACTCGACAGAAAGACGGTGAGTCATGTCTGACTTCATCAAGCGTTGGAGGAGAAAGGATGCAGCCATGCCTACCAAAATGGACGAGCAAGAGCAAATCCGCATGATAATTGAGAACATGCGAAAACAACACAACCATAAGCTAAAATTTATATACTTTCCGAGCTTGGACATGTTGATGGGACAAGTTGGTATTCTAGAGGAAAAGATTCATAAGGAAGGGTTGGAGCTCAAGTGCTCAAGAAACTCCGACAGTGGCTCCAAATTCTCTAAGCCTGGACCAGAAAAGGCTTATCTTCAGACAGTAGCTTGCGCTCAAAGTAGTTTCCCAGAAGTGAATGTGGATCAACGACCTAGAGCTCGCATCAAAACTTTAGGACGGTACCCTTACCACGCCGAGACTCATCGCAAAGGGAATTCACTAACATTGGCCGAGCACCAAGTCAGGTGTTTGAAGAGCTTCAGAAGAGAAACTTGCTACAGCCCTTGGCCCCTCAGCCAGGAACCACTCATTTGGGAAGGCATCTTAATCAATTCTGCCACTACCATCAGTTGCCTGGCCATTATGCTGACAATTGCCGAGCATTGAGGCACAAGATTCAAGACCTCCTCGAGCAAGGAGTCCAATTTTTCAAAGTATGCAGATCGTTTTATTTTTATGTTTTCTTGGATCCTCAGATTTTCCTAGTAGCTTATTTTCTTAGTTAGTTTTCAGTCACCTCGGATTGTAATCTTTACGTTTCTTTCATAAATAAAATCATAGTTCCATTTTCACAATTCCTGTACAAACCATTTTTCATTCATCGAAAAAATGTTTTTCAAGGAAAGGGATCACGGAGTAATCATTTCCTAAATATGGAGCAGAAATCTTTATCTTTTGTTTCTAGAAATTTGAACATGCCTAACCAAACACCACAACTCACCCCATAACATCCAAAACAATCCACAAAGCGGTCCAAATTCTACATCATCTTTAATCTTTTGTTATAAACCCCAGGTCAATACTGGGGGCAATCTGAGTTCAGGATCGTCATCTTTAATCTTTTGTTTAAGCGTGTGAATTGGTCTCAAAGTGGAATTTGCGAGTGTCTTGCAGACGTTGTAAAGTGAGTGGTTATATCGGGTGTAATTAACATAAAAGAAAAGAAATTAAAACTCAAAATAAACATCGGGCTGCAAACAAAATCCCGGTCGTGGTAGTATAGTAAAAATGTAAGCGACCGGATGTCGAACCGTGGGACTAATGTGCATATTATAGTACCTAAGCGTGTCACAAGAGGGGGGAATAATTGACTTGTTTTTTTATAAATAAAAGGAAAGATAAAATGACTAAATTAACAGATAAACTAAACGGGACTATGTTTCTCGTTAATATAATATCTGCTCTTTCATGCTAGGTCTACTGGTTTAATTATAACTGTTTGGCAAGATTCCTGTTATTTTCTTAAGGTCCGATGAAAACTCATAAGAACTCGTTTACCTGTAATGCAAGGTCCGATGAAAACTCAAGCAAAATGCATGTAAACGGCAGAGGAGTGTTGAGGGATTACATTTGCAACTGAGTACTAACTTAAACGATGAAAATAAGTTTCCCCCAGTTTTACGGCTTAAATAACCCATCTGTTTCCAACCGATGAAATCAAAAACAGACTTAGTAAAGCATTTTAATAAATTCATGAGGTTTATTAAAAAGATGCGAGAAAACCTTTAAACGTAACAAACTTCATTAAAATTAAAACCAGTAAAACATATTGCATAATTAATACAGATACATAATAATTATTCCCAGAGTATACGTAAACTAATGAAATGGAAAGAAAACAAATGGAGAAGCGGGAGATTAGAAATGGAATGAACGAGTGAGTGAAGGTGTAGTGGTTCGAAGATGGATTGATGGGGTGAATTGGAACTCCGGAAGGAGCCTCCGAAAGGACACTGGAGAAGATGAGTGGAGCGTGGTATTTATAGAGGAAGGAGAAGAGGCAGAGTTGAAGCACGTTCATTGCCCATTGATTGCAGCTCCTCATTGATTGCAGCTCATTGATTGCAGGGGACAGAGCTGCAACGCGTGCGTGATTTAAGGTAGGCGCCGACTGCTAAAGGATATGGCGGAATCAAGTTGCAGAGCGAGTTGGTGAAGAAGATAACCCGTTTCAGATCTGGATTTTTACACACGTCCGCCTGCACATGCATGTTTCACGTCTGCATGTTCTTTAGGCGGTTGCATGGTGCATGGTTACTCACGTCCGCCTATATGCATGCGGTTGCATGGGCGGTTCTTATTATGTCCGCCTTGAACCAGGCGGTTGCCAAGGCGGTTCCATGCAAAATATGTACTCCTCTCTTGTCCGCCTTGAACCAGGCGGTTCCTAGGGCGGTTGCATGGGTGTTGTCCGCCTAACCCTAGGCGGTTGCAGGGGCGGACACACCACTGCACCTGCCTTACGCGTGACCTTGTTTTAATCCCTATAAATATATGTGTGTATTAGGTATTTTTCCTACATTTTAACACATAAAATACATCAGTTAATATAACATCATAATTATAGGAAAAACCCTAGATAAGTGAGAAACATTACTAAAAATGCTACAATTAATAAGGTGATTAAACCCTAATAAGTCTATATGTTTTGCACTTATCAAACTTCCTCACACTTGACTTTTGCTTGTCCTCAAGCAAATAAGGAATATAATTATCTCTAAGCCATAATAATAAAACAAGATTAAATAAGTGTAGAAGGGAATTTAGACAAAGTGACAATTGAAAGGATAATTCTGCTCTTAGAAGTAGGTTTTTATAAACAGTGAAGAAGAACAATTTAATAAAAGTATAGAAAAACTAGACTGCAGAAAACAAGTTAGATTAACCTGGGATTTCAACCAATTCCAATTCTCTAACTCGGGATGACAAGGGGTGTGAAGTAATGCCTTATTCCGCAATACCTTTCAACCCCACATACTCATGTTTATAAATATAAATTGCAATTTATTATTTACATTTTTTTTTGAATGTGCAAATTGTATATACAAAGCACGTATTATTTTTATATATTTTTTGAATTGCATTATTTTTCTGTACTCCAGACTTTTCTCTCTATCCTTGTAGCGGTGTTGGGTCTTCTATCCCAGGTCACGAGACCTTAGGTAGATAGGTGTTAAAGCACCCCAAAGAACTTAATAACCGGATAGACGAGGCCTGTTTTTGGTAAGAAAAATTCATAAACAGCGGAGTACCTTGTCTTTATCCTTTTCTTTCCTTAACTTTCCGCATATTTCCATAATCCCAAGCTAAACCAAATTGATTTTTACAATTAGCAGATCTATCATATTTTGAGTAAAAATAGAGTATTATGATGGAAAATAATTTTATACAAACTCCTTAAAATAAAACTATCTTTCAGTTGTCACTTGACATAATTTCAGACACTTCTACAATTATTTTATCTCATTTTCATTTTTTTATAGGCAGTTTAGAGTAGCAAAAAGCGAGTGTGGCATTATCGAACAACTGTCATATTTTCAGGGAAAGTCTCTCCTTCCTCACACTTAAGAGGAGCAATGTCCTCATTGTTCAGAATTAAATTCAAGAAAAGGACCTTTCAAAATATGACAGACTCTTAAAGGATTAAATTAATATAGGTTGAACATTAATATAATAAAGGAAGAATTGAAACTCCCCTTGTATCGTAGATTGAGGAAGGTATCCTTCCTCACACTTAAAGCTTTGGTAGGGGTGAGACGTTCCTCACACTTAAGTTTGCACAAGTGTTCAACCGAAGATATCGAAATTCCTAGAGCAACTGAGGTTGCTCCCATAGGCGAGTTCAGCTATATGTTGGATATAGAATTTATTCCTAGAGCAACTTAAGTTTGAAGTTGATGCTCCAGGGCAGTCGCCCATAGCAGGTCCAGAACCAGAAAGACCACCACGCATACGAGGAGGCATACTTGCGTGATTCGGTGGAGAATTGAAGAAGTTGGATCAATTTGAAGCTGGGGGAGTCGCGCGCCTCTCTTCTGTCGTCGGGTTCGAGCTCTCAGAATTGGGAAGAACAGGTATTATGAAAATGCAGCGTTTTTTTTTGTATAGAGGGACGTCCGCTCGGGCGTCCGCGTGGGAGTGAGGCGGACAGTGGTGCGGTTTATTCTCAGTAGCGGTACCCAGTTGCGTCCGCGTGGACGACCGCGCGGAATCGAGGCGGACGTGGCTTAGCTGACCGCCTGGGCGTCCGCATGAGCTTGGGGCGGACGCGCCTCTGTTTCGTTTTTTTTTCTTCCGATTTTCATTATTTAAACAACAACAAAATTATAATATCATAAAAATTATAAGTTAGTAATAATATGACATAAAATTATAAGTTAGATGACATAAAATTAAATGTTAGGGACAATGGAAATTAAATGTTAGGGACAATGGAAATTAAATGTTAGGGACAATGGTAATTAAATGTTAGGGACAATGGAAATTAAATGTTAGGGACAATGGAAATTAAATGTTAGGGACAATAATATAAGAGTTAGTAATTTGATGTCAGAAGTTAGATGTCCGATGTCAGTAGTCAGATGTCCAAAGTTAGGTGCCCAATTAATATTAACAGATTATTAGATAATTAATATTAACATAATATAGTAGATAATTAATATTAACAATAAACAAAATATTATGGACATAATATTAACAGAAATAAGAGAACATAGTATTTATAATTAAACAGGTTAATAATCCGGGGCTTAGGAACTAGAATAAATCTAGTCCCCGGCAACGGCGCCATTTTGCAGACGTTGTAAAGTGAGTGGTTATATCGGGTGTAATTAACATAAAAGAAAAGAAATTAATACTCAAAAAAACGTCGGGCTGCAAACAAAATCCCGGTCGTGGTAGTATAGTAAAAATGTAAGCGACCGGATGTCGAACCGTGGGACTAATGTGCATATTATAGTACCTAAGCGTGTCACAAGAGGGGGGAATAATTGACTTGTTTTTTTATAAATAAAAGGAAAGATAAAATGACTAAATTAACAGATAAACTAAACGGGACTATGTTTCTCGTTAATATAATATCTACTCTTTCATGCTAGGTCTACTGGTTTAATTATAACTGTTTGGCAAGATTCCTGTTATTTTCTTAAGGTCCGATGAAAACTCATAAGAACTCGTTTACCTGTAATGCAAGGTCCGATGAAAACTCAAGCAAAATGCCTGTAAACGGAGAGGAGTGTTGAGGCATTACATTTGCAACTGAGTACTAACTTAAACGATGAAAATAAGTTTCCCCCAGTTTTACGGCTTAATTAACCCATCTGTTTCCAACCGATGAAATCAAAAACAGACTTAGTAAAGCATTTTAATAAATTCATGAGGTTTATTAAAAAGATGCGAGAAAACCTTTAAACGTAACAAACTTCATTAAAATTAAAACCAGTAAAACATATTGCATAATTAATACAGATACATAATAATTATTCCCAGAGTATACGTAAACTAATGAAATGGAAAGAAAACAAATGGAGAAGCGGGAGATTAGAAATGGAATGAACGAGTGAGTGAAGGTGTGTGTGGTTCGAAGATGGATTGATGGGTGTGAATGGAACTCCGGAAGGAACCAACGGAAGGAGCCTCCGAAAGGAAACTGGAGAGAGAGGTGGAGCGTGGTATTTATAGAGGAAGGAGAAGAGGCAGAGTTGAAGCACGTTCATTGCCTATGATTGCAGCTCCTCATTGATTGCAGTCATTGATTGCAGGGGACCAGAGCTGTAACGCGTGCGTGATTTAAGGTAGGCGCCGATGCTAAAGGATATATGGCGGAATCAAGTTTGACAAAGCGATGTTGGCGAAGAAGAACCCGTTTCAGATCTGGATTTTTACACACGTCCGCTGCAAATGCATGTTTAACGTCCGCATGTTCTTTAGGCGGTTGCATGGTGCATGGTTACTCACGTCCGCCTATGCAGGAGGTTGCATGGGGGTTCTATATGTCCGCCTTGAACCAGGCGTTGCCAAGGCGGTTCCATGCAAAATATGTATCCTCTCTTGTCGCCTTAACCAGGCGGTTCACTAGGGCGGTTGCATGGGGTTGTCCGCCTAACCCTAGGCGGTTGCAGGGGGGACACACCACTGACCTGCCTACGCTGTGACCTTGTTTAATCCCTATAAATATTGTGTGTATGAGGTATTTTTCTCATTTAACACATAAAATACATCAGTTAATATAACATCATAATTATAGGAAAAAACCCTAGATAAGTGGAGAGAAACATTATTAAAAATGCTACAATTAATAAGGTGATTAAACCCTAATAAGTCTATATGTTTGAAATTATCAAACGTCCTCACACTTGACTTTGCTGTCCTCAAGCAAATAAGGAATATAATTATCCTATAAGCCATAATATAAAAACAAAGATTAAATAAGTGTAGAAGGGAATTTAGACAAAAGTGACAATTGAAAGGATAATTCTCTATTAGAAGTAGGTTTTTATAAACAGTGAAGAAGAACAATTTAATAAAAGGTATAGAAAACTAGACTGCAGAAAACAAGTTAGATTAACCTGGGATTTCAACCAATTCCAATTCTTAACCGGGATGGACAAGGGGTGTGAAGTAATGCCTTATTCCGTAATACCTTTCAACACCACATACTCATGTTTATAAATATAAATTGCAATTTATTATTTACATTTTTTTTTGAATGTGCAAATTGTATATACAAAGCACATATATTTTTATATATTTTTTGAATTGCATTATTTTTCTGTACCCCAGACTTTTTCTCTATCCTTGTAGCGTGTTGGGTTTTCTATCCCAGGTCACGAGACCTTAGGTAGATAGTGTTAAAGCACCCCAAAGAACTTAATAACCGGATAGATGAGGCCTGTTTTTGGTAAGAAAAATTCATATAACAGCGGAGTACAGTACTTGTCTTTATCCTTTTCTTTCCTTAACTTTCCACATATTTCCATAATCCCAAGCTAAACCAAATTGATTTTTACAATTAGCAGATCTATCATATTTTGAGTAAAAATAGAGTATTTTGATGGAAAATAATTTTATACAAACTCCTTAAAATAAAACTATCTTTCAGTTGTCACTTGACATAATTTCAGACACTTCTACAATTATTTTATCTCATTTTCATTTTTTTATAGGCAGTTTAGTAGCAAAAAGCGAGTGTGGCATTATCGAACAACTGTCATATTTTCAGGGAAAGTCTCTCCTTCCTCACACTTAAGAGGAGCAATGTCCTCATTGTCAGAATTAAATTCAAGAAAAGGACCTTTCAAAATATGACAGACTCTTAAAGGATTAAATTAATATAGGTGAACATTAATAATAAAAGGAAGAATTGAAACTCCCTTGTATCGTAGATTGAGGAAGGTATCCTTCCTCACACTTAAAGCTTGGTAGGGGTGTGAGACGTTCCTCACACTAAGTTTGCACAAGTGTTCAACCGAAGATATCGAAATTCCTAGAGCAACTGATGTGCTCCCATAGGCGAGTTCAGCTATATGTTGGATATAGAATTTATTCCTAGAGCACTTAAGTTTGAAGTTGATGCTCCAGGGCAGTCGCCCTAGCAGGTCCACAACCAGAAAGACCACCACGCATACGAGGAGGCATACTTGCGTGATTCGGTGGAGAATTGAAGAAGTTGGATCAATTTGAAGCTGGGGGAGTCACGCGCCTCTCTTCTGTCGTCGGGTTCGAGCTCTCAGAATTTGGGAAGAACAGGTATTATGAAAAGCAGCATTTTTTTTGTATAGAGGGACGTCCGCTCGGGCGTCCACGTGGGAGTGAGGGCGGACAGTGGTGCGGTTTACTCTCAGTAGCGGTACTCAATTGCGTCGCGTGGACGACCGCGCGGAATCGAGGCGGACGTGGCTTAGCTGACCGCCTGGGCGTCCGCATGAGCTTGGGGCGGACGCGCCTCGTTTCATTTTTTTTCTTCCGATTTCATTATTTAAACAACAACAAAATTATAATTCATAAAAATTATAAGTTAGTAATAATATGACATAAAATTATAAGTTAGTAGTTAGATGACATAAAATTAAATGTTAGGGACAATAAGGAAATTAAATGTTAGTGAAATACCCCAAACATTGATATGTGGTTTAAACATCAAACTATGTTATATAAAGGCTAAAAAGTGCCTTAGGAAATCAGTGGACAATTAAAATATAGTAAAGTGCAATAAAGCACCAAGACACAGTATGAGCAAAACATGCTCTAAGCTATGAGTGAACTTGGTTAGGACCCAAAGAGCCTACCAAGACTTGATAACATTCAATTAGGATTTAATAAGGCTAAATAAGTCCTTAGGAAGCTTTGGAAGACAATGATGAAACCAAACAAAACACAAATAAATACCTTAAAGTCAATATGAGCAAAATGTGCTCTAAGCTTGGGATAAATTTGTATAAGACCTAATGGTCATACCTATACCTTATAAATATGTTAATGAACATATTAAATCAATTACCAAAGAAAACCAAGCTTGAAAACAAGTTAAAACACAAAAAGTGCTTTAAGGAGTCTTAAAGCACGTTTTTGAAAAATTGTCTTGTAAATGAGTTTTGAATGGCTAAATGTCCATCATTACTCTTTAATTAACAGGTGTACTATATAGTATCACATTGGGTGGCCATATTAGTGGGAAATCAAAAATTTCACTTCTATGTGCCTTAGTTGTGAATAGTAACCTTTATAAGCTAGTTTGTAACATATAATGTTATAAGTAATTAAATGAGTCATCAAAGACTATATACCCCTAGGTAAAGATGGGGGCCGGTTTTTCATGTGTGACTCACCACATTTGAACAAATAAGTAAGTTAAGTAATGACAAAGCAAAAGTACTATTTGCTTTAGCTTAAATATCTCCAAAAGCAAGTGTTATCTTCATTCTCTCATTCCTTCCTTCATTTCCCACGGTGGTCTTCTCTTCCTCCTCCTCCCATCGGTTTCCAACAGCCCACACTCATTCTTCATCTTCTTCCACTTGTAACTTGTGATTCCCTTGGCCAAATCAAATTCCAAGACCATATTGTCTTAGTTAGGTCAAGCTCTACTTCCCTCTTTTTAAATCTTCAAGAACTCAATTTTGGTGCATGGGATTCACCATTGAAGGAGCTTGAGCTCATCTTTTCACATATTCTTGTTTCCTTTGCTTCAAGGTAAGGAAACAAAGAAAAATCAAGTTCCCTCCATGTTTTGTGTTGTCCGAAAATTCACCATTAATGGAGCTCTTATTGCCTTGTTCTAGCTTCATTTGACTCTTCCAAGGGCTAGGAGGAGTCCTCTCTTGATACTTATTCAAGTTCTCCTCCAATTCCAAGGTAAAACAATTACCTTAATGTGTTAAACAATATGTGTAACTAGGGTTTACAATGAGATGAAGCATAATGCTTGAATACTCATTCTATTGTTTGTATAATGTTTAATAGTTGAAAAGGGACCAAATGCCTTACCGGTTTTACAAGGAAACAAGAAAGAAATTTGTGAGGAAAAGGTAAACAAGCTATCTCAATGTAGTTTAAGTGCCTAGGAAAATGAGCTTAATTTGCTTGATAAAATACCTAAGGAGCAATGGTGAATGACTAGTAAGTGTTCTCAAGAGACTAGTAAAAGAACATAGTATGGTGTATGTATTTGCAGGTCAAAGGCATATTTTATGTGGGAAATTCATGTTTATGGTTATGTTATTTAAGGGCCTAAGTGCCAAGCAATTTAAGTTATGCACTATATGTGATGTAGTGCTTAATTGTGAAGTTTGTGTTATAAAATGTGTTTGATGGATTTTAGGTGTTTTGAAATAAGGTAAAAACCTAAGTGTTTGGATGTGAGTATATACAAGAGAAGCTATGGCCAAATTGGAAAAATGTGTGAGAAGTTCTAAGTGTTTTAAGTAAGGTTTGAGAAAAGAATTCAAGGAGTTGTAACAAGGAGATTTAGTTAGTAAGAAAAGGAGTTGAGAGATGATGTTAAGGTGTAGAGGAAACACCTTGGTTAGTGGTCATTATTGGTGAAATACCACTTAGGAATCTTAAGGAGAAAACATCCTAAGTGCTAGGAATTTGTAAGAAACTTGTGAATGATAAGATGGTTTTGGTGAGTGATTTAAAGAGTTTAGCACATGGCTAAAGGGTGTTTGAAGTGCCCAAATGAGGTTAGGGGTACTAGTTATATGGGGTGAAGTTTGGAGTTGAATGTAAAAAGGAAACAAGGTCTGGGGCAGACCGAACTTGCGACCCGGACTTGCAAGTTCGGTCGAGCCCAGTTTACCCTTCGAGAATGGTTTCTGGAAAAGGCCGACCTTGGGGACCGGACTTGCAGGTCGGTCGGGCTTGTATTTTGTGTACGGATTAAGTTTCTGGAACCCGACCGAACATAGGACCGGACTTGGCAGTTCGTCGGGCTAAATTTTCAAAGGGGAAGAAAGTCTCGGGAATAGACCGAACATGCGACCGAACTTACAAGGTCGGTCTTAGTAGAAAATTTGACGGAAATGTGTTCTGAATGGACCGAACTTGGACAAGTTTCGGTCGGTAGGTCGGTCGACCCAAAAATGTTGTTGTTTAAGGTTAGAAATGATATGTCATGATAGGGATTGATAGTAATGATGTTATAAGGTTGTTATGGACATGTTCTGAGTTTTAATGGTGATTAAGTGGGTGAAAGGTGTAATAAATGTGAAAGTAAAACAAGTTAAAATGTAAAGTATTTAACCAAGTTAACGGGAAAAGTTATAAGCGTTAGACTTTAAACAGTTACCCCAATGTTAATAAAAAAAAAACACATGTGATGTTAACAGTTGTTCGAGAATTGCATCGAGGAACATAAGTGGACGTGGTAAAGTGGACTCCGGTGACAGGTATGGTTTTCTTGCAACCTGTGTCCTACCGGATTACACCGGCTTGTATGCCAATGTGTTTTCTGTATGTTTGCCACGTTATGAGATAAATCATGAACAGTTTACAGTCGTTATTGTTATTGTATGTTTACGTGCCGATACCGGTAACCTCGAATGCGCTTGAAGGGCTAGTTAACCACTATTAGGTAACGTGAGAACGGTATCCGGTAACAACGTTTCCGACTTAAGGAACGTTCTAACCACGGCTATGCGTGAGTTGGTTGCGTGATGTTTGTATGTGAATGTATGACTCTCTCTTCCTTGTGCATGTTAACAAGACTTAACCCAATGTTTGTGTTTGTTTAATAAGTTCAAAGTGAACTTCTAACAAGTGCTAACGGGGGAGTGAGGAGTCGGTCTGTTCCGGCCACGCGTGTGAGTATGGGGGTCGTTGTCATAGCAGGTTCGATCCTCTCTGTATGTTATGGTTTGTTTTCCAATTTGGTTCCCAACCTTCCCTTTAGCTTAACCAAGGCTATTACTGACTCACGTCGGGCCACAGGGCATACTATTGTTATGTTTGTTTCGGTGTGCTTGGATCACTATATCCGAGACCCTTGTGTTAAGTTAACCGTTCATTTAACGAGACGGTAACAGTTATGTAACGAGCTTATCATGAGACTGGCAACATTCTCTAGGCTCACCAGTGTGTAAACTATGTTTGGGTCGGTTCCGAAGCGAACCATTCCGTTAGGTTATGTGTTTTGTTGTGATGCAATCCATTGCGGTGTTATGTTGTGCACGTGGAAACGTTGCAAAGTGTTGTTAAGTGTTGTTATGTAGTGTATGTTATATGTTGTAAAACGTGGAGTATGTGGATCATGGATATGATTCCCAGTTGTGATAAGAGGCGTTTAAGGATAACCCGATTTAAGGGTAAGTGTCGTCTGTTAAGGAAGTAGCTCCATTAGAGGAGGAACACTCTAGGATATTGAATACCTGAGTGACTTATTAAGTAAGGATATATTATCCTTTGTTGAGCCCGTTGAGGCGAAATGATTATGTGTGTGTGTTTACAGTTGCATGCATGATTTAAAAATAATCAACTGCATGCTAAGATGACAATTAGTTGTGCGTGGCCCGGTAGCATGTGGGCTGCGGGATTACCATACCAGCAAAGGTGCTGAGCCCCTTGGGGGCCACCCTTTCTCTTCTTTTCCTATTTCAGGTACGAAGTGCTGGAAGCCGTTCGAGAGTAGGACGGGTAGTCATTGTACATGGGTAAACTTTTAAGTGTATGTATACAGTAGGTGTAGTAAGACCGAAATTGTTGTCGGCACCAGTTTATAAATACTCGGTATAGCTGGAAGGTGTATGTTGTTGTTGTGTTAATGGAAAGGGATAGTAATGTGTAGACGCTCGGGAATTTAGCCCATCAGACGGTACAAGTGTATGTATTAGCCTTGTTAGCCACGTGGGTGGCTAACGGCGTGTACACCAACGAGTTAAGTATGTGATGAGGTTGTTCTTCCGCTGCAGTTCATTGTAAGTATGTTAATGTTGGATGGGGTGTTACAGTTAGGGACAATGGAAATTAAATGTTAGGGACAATGGTAATTAAATGTTAGGGACAATGGAAATTAAATGTTAGGGACAATGGAAATTAAATGTTAGGGACAATAATATAAGAGTTAGTAATTAGATGTCAGAAGTTAAATGTCCGATGTCAGTAGTCAGATGTCCAAAGTTAGATGCCCAATTAATATTAACAGATTATTAGATAATTAATATTAACATAATATAGTAGATAATTAATATTAACAATAAACAAAATATTATGGACATAATATTAACAAAAATAAGAGAACATAGTATTTATAATTAAACAGGTGAATAATCCGGGGCTTAGGAACTAGAATAAATCTAGTCCCCGGCAACGGCGCCATTTTGCAGACGTTGTAAAGTGAGTGGTTATATCGGGTGTAATTAACATAAAAGAAAAGAAATTAATACTCAAAATAAACGTCGGGCTGCAAACAAAATCCCGGTCGTGGTAGTATAGTAAAAATGTAAGCGACCGGATGTCGAACCGTGGGACTAATGTGCATATTATAGTACCTAAGCGTGTCACAAGAGGGGGGAATAATTGACTTGTTTTTTATAAATAAAGGAAAGATAAAATGACTAAATTAACAGATAAACTAAACGGGACTCTGTTTCTCGTTAATATAATATCTGCTCTTTCATGCTAGGTCTACTGGTTTAATTATAACTGTTTGGCAAGATTCCTGTTATTTTCTTAAGGTCCGATGAAAACTCATAAGAACTCGTTTACCTGTAATGCAAGGTCCGATGAAAACTCAAGCAAAATGCCTGTAAACGGCAGAGGAGTGTTGAGGGATTACATTTGCAACTGAGTACTAACTTAAACGATGAAAATAAGTTTCCCCCAGTTTTACGGCTTAATTAACCCATCTGTTTCCAACCGATGAAATCAAAAACAGACTTAGTAAAGCATTTTAATAAATTCATGAGGTTTATTAAAAGATGCGAGAAAACCTTTAAACGTAACAAACTTCATTAAAATTAAAACCAGTAAAACATATTGCATAATTAATACAGATACATAATAATTATTCCCAGAGTATACGTAACTAATGAAATGGAAAGAAACAAATGGAGAAGCGGGAGATTAGAAATGGAATGAACGAGTGAGTGAAGGTGAGTGGTTCGAAGATGGATTGATGGGGTGAATTGGAACTCCGGAAGGAACCACGGAAGGAGCCTCCGAAAGGACACTGGAGAAGATGAGTGGAGCGTGGTATTTATAGAGGAAGGAGAAGAGGCAGAGTTGAAGCACGTTCATTGCCCATTGATTGCAGCTCCTCATTGATTGCAGCTCATTGATTGCAGGGGACAGAGCTGCAACGCGTGCGTGATTTAAGGTAGGCGCCGACTGCTAAAGGATATGGCGGAATCAAGTTGCAGAGCGAGTTGGCGAAGAAGATAACCCGTTTCAGATCTGGATTTTTACACACGTCCGCCTGCACATGCATGTTTCACGTCCGCATGTTCTTTAGGCGGTTGCATGGTGCATGGTTACTCACGTCCGCCTATATGCATGCGGTTGCATGGGCGGTTCTTATTATGTCCGCCTTGAACCAGGCGGTTGCCAAGGCGGTTCCATGCAAAATATGTACTCCTCTCTTGTCCGCCTTGAACTAGGCGGTTCCTAGGGCGGTTGCATGGGTGTTGTCCGCCTAACCCTAGGCGGTTGCAGGGGCGGACACACCACTGCACCTGCCTTACGCGTGACCTTGTTTTAATCCCTATAAATATATGTGTGTATTAGGTATTTTTCCTACATTTTAACACATAAAATACATCAGTTAATATAACATCATAATTATAGGAAAAACCCTAGATAAGTGAGAAACATTACTAAAAATACTACAATTAATAAGGTGATTAAACCCTAATAAGTCTATATGTTTTGCACTTATCATGTCTTGAGGGAAAAAACCACGAGTGAACGAGTGTGTCATTTTTACACGACTCCGGTGAGACCACATCCAAAGGAGAGGCAAACGGCATAACTCCGACCGAAGGAGATAATTTGTAAATTTACTCTTAGACCTGTGAAAAGTAACGGAGAACAGTTACACAACTATCAAGAATGACGAAGCACCTAGGTATAACACCACATAGCCAAAAGTTTGTGAACCCTGACATTAAACCCTAGGCACCCCCGCTGAGCCTTTCATATATCCCTTTTCGATATTATGAACTCCACAAAATAACCTAGCCAATGATGAATGTTCAACCCGGTGACCAAAGGAAGCGGGGAGTCAGACTCTCAGATAACATTCTCATCAATCCAAAGAAGCAACGCTGCTATCAGCATGGCGAAGTGATCCGCAAATGGTCCCAGAGAGACACAGGATCTAAAGAGCTCACATCAAAGCAGCTCTCAAAGCCCAAAACCGGGAAACACAAGAACCCCGAAGGCAAAGTCAAGAAAGGATAAAACAAAAAGGCGAACCCGAAATGCCTCAAGGAAATCCGAATGACAAAGAGAGGATAAATGGTGTAAAGGACGACTTCAAAGGTCCAAGTCCAGAAGCTCAAAAACCACGTCAACGTGAAGCAGCTAGACGACTTCAAGACAAGGAAGATGATTCCGAGAGAAGACGTAAGGTGTAGCTTTGGTCACCCCTTTAGCTCCACATACCTAAAATATCCCTTCATGGTCCCGTTGTCTTTCATCACACCCCATGGCCGCGTTATAAGCTTTAAAGACTTCCAACTTGATAGTTGTGTGTCCATTCAAGTGAAAGAAACAGATCAAATGCGTAAATCCATCAAATGTCGAATTCAATGGTCTAAAAGTTATGACCATGAGTGAGAAATGAGTGCAAACACCAAACACGTCGTGTATAGGTTAGGAAGAACCACATCAAAGCATAAGCCTTGACCTTGTGAGGACGAGACTTGTTCGCGTGCTTAATCAGGGAAAATACCAGGGGCAATCGATCGGAACGATCGATTGCCGTGAACTCTAGCTCAGATTGTCCTAAGGGAAAAATACTGGGGGCAATTGTTGGTTCCAACAATTGCCACGTCAATACCAATTGAAACCCAAAGTTTGAGCACCATCATCCCACCACAGGCACACATAAGCCCTTACCACCACACACACACTCTCAAGCCCGCCATTGTCCTTACCTCCACAAAAACATCAGACCCGTCATAACCCTGACCACCATCCAAAATCACAACCCAATCCCAGGTCTATCACAAATCTTAAACACCGGCAAAAGCCTTTAGCACCACAACAAACCACACACTTCCACCAACGGCATGTTCATTTTCTTAAGAAACAAATTGCAGATATGAAATTTCTAGTCAGGAAATGATCATTTCACTTTCTTTTTTCAGCAGAGTCTTTCTCAAGCATTGTCATGTTTGGCACATTTTTCAACAGTTCCTTGTTTTGGGCAAGCTTCCAACAAACACTCTAGTTTCATTTTACATAACACCTCAACATTGCCAAGTTTGGCACCTTTTCCAACAATTTCCTGTTTTGAACGAGTATCTTTCATATATTTTGATTGTGTAACACCCCATCCAAACAACATACACACTTAACAACAAACTGCAGCGGAAACAAACTTCAACACATTACTTAACTTTCTTGGTGTTACACGCCGTTAACCACCCACGTGGCTAACAAGGCTAATACATATACATTGTACCGGTCTGATGGGCTAAATTCCCGAGCGACTACACATTACTATCCCTTTCCATTAACAACGACAACAACATACACCTTTCAACTGTACCGAGTATTCACAAACTGATGCCGATGACAGTTTCGGTCTTACTACGCCTACTGTATATATACACTTAAATGATTACCCATGTACAATGACTACCCATCCTACTCTCGAACGGCTTCCAGCACTTCGTACTTGAAATAAGAAAAGAAGAGAAAGGGTGGCCCCCAAGGGGCTCAGCACCTTTGCTGGTATGGTAATCCCGCAGCCCACATGCTACCGGGCCACGCACAACTAATTGTCGTCTTAGCATGCGGTTGATTATATTTAAATCGTGCATGCAACTGTAAACACACAACACACAACATTTCGCCTCTATGGGCTCAATAAACGGATAATACATCCTTATTTGATAAGTCACTCATGGTATTCATTATCCCTAGAGTGTTTCTCCTCTAATGGAGCTACTTCCTTAATAGACAACAACTACCCATTAATCGGGTTATCCTTAAACGCCTCTTATCACAACTGAGATTCATTTCCATGATCCACATACTCCACATTTTACAACATATAACATTCATCACATAACAACACATAACAACACTTTCACGTTTCAACGTGCACATAATAACATCGCAATAGAAATTGCATTACAACAACATCACATAACATAACGGGAATGGTTCTCTTAGGAACCGACCCAAACATTGTTAATACTCTGGTGAGCCTAGAGAATGTTGCCAGTCTCATGATAAGCTCGTTACTGTCTCGTTAAATGAACGGATAACTTAACACAAGGTGTCTCGGATATAGTGATCCAAGCACACCGAACAAACATAACATAGTATGCCCCTGTGGCCCGATGAGTCAGTAATAGCCTTGGTTAAGCTAAAGGGAAGGTTGGAAACCAAATTGGAAAACAACCATAACATACGGAGAGGATCGAACCTGATATGACAACGACCCCCATACTCACACGCGTGGCCGGAACAGACCGGACTCCTCACTTCCCCCGTTAGCACTTGTTAGAAGTTCAACATAGAACTTAATTAAACAATCACAACATTGAGTTAAGTCTTGTTAGATACACACATAAGGGAAGGGAGAGTCATACTTTCACACACAAACATCACACACAAACATCACATAACTAACTCACGCATAACCGTGGTTAGAACGTTCCTTAGGTCGGACGTTATCACCGGATACCGTTCTCTTACGTTTACCTAATAGTGGTTAACTAGCCCTTCAAGCGCATTTGAGGTTACCGGTATCGGCACGTAAACATACAACAACAATAACGACTGTAAACTCGTTTCATGATTTATCTTATAACGTGGCAAACACACAGAAAACACATTGGCATACAAGCCGGTGTAATCCGGTAGGACACAGGTTGCAAGAAAACCATACCTGTCACCGGAGTCCACTTTATCATGTCCACTTATGTTCCTCGAGCAATTCTCGAACAACTGATAACATTACATGTACTTTTATTAACATCGGGGTAACATGATTGTTTAAAGTCTAATGCTTATAACTTATCCCCGTTAATTTAGTTATATAACTTCACATTTTAACTTATTTTACCTTTACATTTTAATACAACTTTTCCCTCACTAAATTGTCATTATTACTCACTCAACATGTCCTTAACAATCTTATAACATCATTACTTAATAATCCCCATCATCCTATAACCTTAAACAATGTTTTTTTTTTTTTTTTAAGGTCCGACTGACCAACCGACCGACCCACCCCCTGGGTAGGTCGGCTGCAGAGAACATCCAACTTCACAGTTTCAGCCCGACCGACCCAGACTGGGGTCGGTCCCCTGGGTAGGTCGGCTGCAAAAACTTCCCATATATTGTCAAACTTTCTCCAAATTTTTCCTCAAGCCTCCTAATGTGTCCTAACATCATTTGGCACATCAAACACACCTTTAGCCATGTACTAAACTCTTTAAATCACACACCAAAACCATCTTATCATTCACAAATTCCTTACAAAATTCCTAGCACTTGGAATGTTTCCTCCTTAAGGTTTCTAGGTGGTATTTCACCTATAATGACCACTATACCAAGGTGTTTCCTCTACACCTTAACATCATCTCTCAAACTTCTTTTCTTACTAACTAAATCTCCTTTTCACATCTTACCTAAACATCATTTCTTCCTTGTACATCAACATTCCTAAACTTAAACAAACTTCTCCAAGGCTTTAATACATCCACAAAACACTCATTGAATCCTTAGAACTTCCAAGATAATACCTAAATCCTTGTATCACTCTAAATCACCTTAATACATGTTTTCTTCCCTAGTAAAACACTTGTTCACCTTTAACACTTCCTAGTTCACCAAAACTCATTTAAAACACTTAGAACTCCTTATACATTTTCCAAATTTTTCCATAGCTTCTCTTGTATATCCTCACATCCAAACACTTAGGTTTTTACCTTATTTCATTCAAGAACACCTAAAATCCATCAAGAACTTTCTCACACACAAAACTTCACCAAATTTACACTACATCACTATATAGTGCATAAGCTTAAATTGCTTGGCACTTAGGCCCTTAAATAACATGGCTCTTAGGCCCTTAAATTGCATAAACCTTAAACACTGAATTTCCCACATAAGTAATGCCTTTGACCTGCAAATACACCCAATAATACATATGTCCTTAATAAACTCCTTGAGAGCATTTTACTAGCTCATTTGCCATTGGCTCCTTAGGTATTTTATTAAGCATATCAAGCTCATTTTTTCCTAAGGCATTTTAAACTACATTGAGATAGCTTGTTTACCTCTTTTTCCTCACAAACTTCTTTCTTGTTTCCTTGTAAAACCGGTAGGATGTTTGGTTGTTTGTCAACTTCTAAACAATGTAAACATAATAGGATGAGTATTCAAGCATTATGCTTCATCTCATTGTAAACCCTAGTTACATATATTGTTTTAACACATTAAGGTAATTGTTTTACCTTTGAATGGAAAGAGATCTTGAATGAGTATCAAGAGAGGACTCCTCCTAGCCCTTGGAAGATTCAAATGAAGCTAAAACAAAGCAAGGTAAATACACCTTTAGTGGTGATTTTCGGTCAACATGAAAACATGGAGGAAACATGGATTTTCTTTGAGTTTCCTTACCTTGAAGCAAAGGAGAACAATAATATGTGAAAAGGTGAGCTCAAGCTCCTCCCATGGTGATTCCTCTTGGCACCGAAATGGAGCTCTTGGGATTTTGAAAGGATAGAATTGAAGAGCTTGATGAGAGGAAGAGAATGGTGGTCTTAGAATTTAATTTGGCCAAATGAGCTAGGAGATACAAGTGGTCAAAGATGGAAAATAATGGTGGTGTTGGTGTTGCTGTAGCAAACCGTGAATGGAGAGCAAGAAGAGATAGAAGAGAGGTTGAAGACGTGTGGGATGAAGATAAATGAGAGAATGAAGATTGCTTTTGCTTTTAGAAGATATTTATATCTTAAAGCAAATAGTAACCATTAGTCATCATTTGTTACTTAATAAACTAACATGTGTGGTGACTCATTACTAAAAAAACCGGCCCCCTTTATGTTACTAAGGGTATTTTAGTCTTTGTTAGCCAATTTATTTACTTATACAAACATATGTTACAAACTAGCTTATTTTAGTTACTATTCACTAAAACAAGGCACATAGATGTGAAATTTTTGATTTCCCATTGATATAGACTTCCAAATGTGATACTATATAGTACACATGTTAATTAAAGAGTAATAATGGACATTTAGCCATTCAAAACTCATTTACAAGACAATTTTTCAAAAACGTGCTTTAAGACTCCTTAAAGCACATTTTGTGTTTTAACTTGTTTTCAAGCTTGGTTTTCTTTGGTAATTGATTTAATATGTTCATTAACATATTTGTAAGGTATAGGTATGACCATTAGGTCTTATACAAATTTATCTCAAGCTTAGAGCACATTTTTGCTCATATTGACTTTAAGGTATTTTCTTGTGTATTGTTTGGTTTAACTGTCTACCAAAGTTTCCTAAGGACTTAATTAGCCTTATTAAATCATAATTGAATATTATTAAGTCTTGGTAGGCTCTTTGGGTCCTAACCAAGTTCACTCCTAGCTTAGAGCATGTTTTTGCTCGAACTGCATCTTAGTGCTTTATTGCATTTTACTACAGTTTAAGTTGTTCACTGATGTTTCTAAGGCACTTTTTAGCCTTTACATACCATAGTTTAGTTATTTAAACAATATATCAGGGTTTGGGGTATTTCAGATTGCATACATCTTATCATCATTGCCATATTTGGCACTCCAATAATCAGTTTTCATCAATCGCACGACACCATTATCTTCCTAACTTATTTTTAGTTCGAGACCCAAAATCAGTGTGAGGCCTAGCAGTTTCCTCATTTAGTATGAGACCTAGCATCTTCATTTAGTGCGAGACCTAGAATCAGTGCGAGATCCAGCTTTTTCTTCATCCATTTAGTACGAGACTTCAGTGCGAGACCCATCTTTTTCTTCAGTGCGAGACCCACCATCTTCATCAGTGCGAGACCCATCATTTTCTTCAGTGCGAGACCATGCATCTTCATCAGTGCAAGACCATCATATTCGTTAGTGCGAGACCCATCACCTTCATCAGTGCGAGACCGAGTGTCATCATCTAAAGCGAGACCAGTACGAGACCTAGTATCATCTTCAGTGAGAGACAGAGTGTGATCCAAGTTGGCGGGGCAGAGGCAATAAGTCCCCATCTTCATGTCAAATTCTTGGGAGAAACAACTAGTGGGCAGTGGCAATAAGTCCCCTTGGTAATCTAGAAGTTATCCCAGCACCCCAGTTGGTGGGCAGAGGCAATAAGTCCCCATAGTATACCAACCAGGAGCATTGGAACGGGTTTCGGTCCCCAGAAGCATCCGAGCATCATCAGTATCATCAGCATCATTAGCATTTCAACACCCTTGCATTTGCATACCACCCAATTTTCACTTGTTAGGTTGTCAACGCCTTAGAATCGCTTGACATTATCTCAATTTCACATCATAGGTAGTCAACGCCTTAGAATAGCTTGACATCATTTCATTCATTATAGGTAGTCAACGCCTTAGAATAGCTTGACATCATATCATCCTAATAGGTAGTCGGCGCCTTAGAATAGTCTGGCATTACTTCACTTTTACCTTCAGGTGGTCGACGCCTTAGAATCACTCGACATCCTTCCACTTTACTCATAGGTAGTCAGCGCCTTAGAATAGCTCGACACAACTTATCGGATTTCAATTGCATGTGGGGTCTTTTAAGATCCAAAATTTTGGGGTATCACTCAAGCATCAACTAGCCTTCTCATTTCCATTACAAAGTCTAGTTGACGGGGGGCAATCTGTTATACCCAAAATTTCAACCCCCCCGGAAGAGAGTCTCTACTAATAGGCTAGTTTGGTCAAGTAGTGAGGGTTCCCAGTTCAATCAACACATTTCAGAGTACTAGGGACAGCTTAGTCATCTCCAGGGGCATTTTCGTAATTTTTCAAGGCTCCTAAGCCCCCTATAGGCTTTCTCTCTCCTCCAAATAAGGGTCAAACCAATTCAAAATGCTTTGACATTTTAACCCATGATAGAGGATGACATTTGAAGCGTAATGGCGTTGGAAGTTTTATTTTTTGAATTTCCAATAATATTCTAGCAATTTCTGATTGAATCTGACGAGAAATTGAATTTAAAAATATTCCAATATCCAAAAAATTCGATTCCACTTTAAAAAAATCAGAAATATCATCCTTTACCCATGTGTAAAATTTCATAATCAAATTCCTTTTGGAAGCCCTTGAGCTAAAACGACGGTAAAATCTCGGTTTTTACCGGATTGTTCTATCTTTAAGGAAGCCTATAAGGAACCTTATCCCATGATCAAATCAGGACCTCAAGAACCCTAACACCTCAAGAAACTCAGCCGTCACAACCTCTCCACGTTTTTACACATCCAAGCCCCAAAATTTCATTGAAATCTCACAAAATCAACACTAAAACACCTTTTTCAACTCGCACAACATCATCCATCATCAAACCTTCACCAAAACGGCACCAAAACGTGAAGAACAGCAAGAACAACCAATAACCAGAAGCTTGGTTCAAAAACCTTTCGGGTCTGCCATCAACGGAGCACTCGACGAACCCCGACGTGAAGAATCATTGTAAATCCGAAGGTAAAACGGGTAGGAATCTCACTTTCCTAACTACCTACGACTTTATCAGTCTTATATCGAAATTTGGGTTCAAACTAACCTTTCATGGCTTCTGAGTTGCTGTTTGTTTAAGCTTCTGCCCGATTACTTGTTTGTTAAGTTTCGCATTAAATTCGATTTCAAATTGAAAACTTTTAAGCACTAACGTATTGTACATCTTTCAGGCTACACACCCATAAAATTTAAGCCAAAAACAGCACGGGAACCACCCAAACGCCGCCGTCTGAGGGCGGTTCGCACCCACGGACGCTATGTCCGGGGTCCCGGACACCCTGTCCGTAAGCCCGGACGCCCCCGGACGGTGACAGAACAATTTTATTTCCAAATCTAGGTTTTCTAAATAATGTCCGGGCCCACGGACAGCGTGTCCGTGGCCCCGGACTTTTCAAAATTTCGTTTTCTTTCAAATTCAACTTTTCTGTACAACTAGGTTAACCAAGGTCCGTGGTCTCGGACTTGGGGTCCGTGGCTACGGACATAAACAAAATTTGACCTAATTCTGCCTCTGAAACCCTAGTTTAGGTAGTTTTAATTTCACTTTAATTTTCTGTCAAAATATGTTAAAAATACAAAAAAATCAGAAGCTCGCACTTAGGTTAAAAACGACTTTCGTAATAAGCCATAATTAAACCAAGTAGAGGAAAAACAACTTCTAGGGGTAATGAAAGTAATTGAACCCTAATTAAGTCGAATACCAAGCCCCCGAACCCGAACTCTCCTTTCCTAATTTGATCTAGGCAAAAATTAGGTGGCGACTCATAATAGGTTCCAGTGAGCTAGCTTAGGTTTTAATAATTAATGTTATATGACATAGTTATTAATCTTAGGTTATAAGTGGACCTAAAACCCGACTAGATCCCAATCAACCTAATCAACATAGGATAGGGTTCAAAATCGAGGCTCACACCCCGTAATTAAAAATAGTGATTAATTAGGCTAATGAAGATTTTAAAGGCTTAATTATGCCTAACAAATCCCGAAGAAAATGGATCCTTAAAATGGATTAAAAATACAAACGAACCTTAAAGCGTGTTTTTCGAGGAAACTGGGAAAACGCGACTTTAAGCTGGTTAAATAGACTCGTAATAATTTTGGTCAACCAAGTAGTCATTAATAAACATTAATGAAGGTCAAGAACCAATAAAATCAATTAAACTGGAAAATAGTAAACACTGTAAAAAACCGGGAAGTTGTGGGGCGAGAGTGTAAATAAACTAAACTAGTGTGTCCACTTTTAGGAATAAAAACTTAAAAGGCTGTATGGGTAGTGAGTGTGGCCAATTTTCTCTCTCTCACACTCTCTTAATTCTCCCTTATTTACAGAAGACAAAAGGTAAAGCAAAAAGTAAATAAGTTGCTTTTTACCCTCTCTCTCCTACTCCCCCTCATTTCCCTCACTCTCTCGTGTATCACTCTTCTCCCTCTCTGAATTTTCTTCCTCCTTGGACGCCAACAATGGCAATTTGCATAACCCCTCCAGCACTCTCCCTTCTCTCCTCTTGTTAAGCACTCAAACCTCCACCAAAAATTACAAAATTTGTACCATTGTATTCCTCTCATCAAGGAGATCATTTCCCTCTTTCCAAATTCGAAAATACCCATTTTCATCTCCATGGGTGTTCTTGCTTTTGAAGATGAAGACCACCATTAGAAGCCTCTTCTTCACCTTGTTGGTCTAAGGTGAAATTGTTTTCGAAAAACTAGCATTTTTAGCCCTTATTTGTAAAATAGAAATTTCCAAGTCTTGAACTTCTACTCCTTATTGTTCCAGCCGATTTTGGCTTCTCTTGGAGAGTGGGAATCTTGTTCTTGTTGCTATCCAACACTCCATCCATATACTTGCAAGGTAAAGTCATTTTCTAAACCCTAAAATATACCTTAAAGCCTTAAAATGATTTAAGGGTTAGTTGAATTAAAATGGTGGTGTGTTAATGGGCTGTAGCTTTAGAATATTGAGCTTCCATAACCAGTTGGTCAAAAGGAAAGGAAATGAAAGAATAAGGAAGGAAACAAGAAAGAAATGCTAGAATGAAAACAAGGTAAATTACACTCACCTTGTGTAGTTTTTGTATGCATATTGTAACAGATTTTTGTAGCTTGTAATGAGTATTGTAAATGATGTTAAGTAGTAGTGTAATGTAGGGAAGAACAAAACTGTTTTAAAGCTTTAAAAGATGATTAAAAACTTGTGTAAACCTAGATGGAAATAGATGTTGTGTGCAGGAATTAAATGGGTGTTTAATGTCTAGTAATTGTCTTGGAGAATTGTATACTGGTGTTGTTAATAAACAGGTGTTGTGAGTGACATTGTGTGAGCAAAAACATGTGGTGAGAATGTTAAAATTTAGGGGAGACTATGTCAAATTTTACCTAGAAACTAGAACACTTAAGAGCTTAAACTAGGTGGGAAAACACTTTGAAACAGATTTTTAATTGAGCTAAGTTGTGGGTAGATTAATAGAGATAGATAATGCATTATAAACCTTAGAAGTGGCATTAGGAAGGGAAACCATGAATGGAGGAAGTGAGAATCAAAATCTGTAGCAAAACAAGACTAAGAAGAGATAATACAAGTGCTGAAATGGAAACTTAGAAAATAAAGTGTGTGAATTAGTATGAAAAGAAGTAATGAGTTAGTAATGGATTTAGACATGTTTAGGAGGCTAATTAGGTGCTTAATTATGTGGCATTAAGTGTAGGAACAATGGGGAATTAATTAGGCAAAGTATGGAATGTAACAGATTTTGAAAATGTCAAAACTGTAGAAAATGTAGCAGGGTTCGGGACTTAAGTCCAGGACTAAATCCCGGACCAATATATGAAACAAGGAAGAGAGTTGGAAGTGTAGGGTGGTCCGGGACTTAGGTCCCATACAAGGACCCGGACCACCCCATTAAAACGGTCCGAAAGTCTACTAAACAGCAGGTCCGGGACTTGACTAGGGTACAAGGACCCGGACCATAATAAAAACTTGTTCGAGAGTTAGGACCACTTCTGGTCCGGGACTTGACTTATGTACAAGGACCCGGACCATGTACAAAAACAATTTGAGAATACAGACCACAGGGTGGTCCGGGACTTAAGACCCGGACCAACCCATAAAATGAAAAACTAATTTAAAATGTGGCTTTTAAGAAAAGGTAAAGGATGGTAATGATGGTATAAGGTAATTAGTACTTAATTAATGATGTTGAAAGGTCATTAAGAGTATAAACAAGTTTTGAAAGTAATGAAGAGTAAGTAAACAATGTGTAAGTGTAAGAATTGTAAAGACATAGTAAGTATAAGTTGGGGAACGTAAGAGATAAACGAGTTAAGTTAATTATAGTTAATTAACCACTCGATCGCATGTATGTGATAGGATTCGAATAGTCGAACACCGAAGGGAAGTCGGGGAGTCCAAGTCAACGGTGAACGGTATGAACTTCTCATGCCCTGTATGCTACCTTGGCTACTTTGATTTGTGTGTTTGTGTGCTAATTGATCACCTAAATAAGATAAAACGCACGAATCAAAATTATTGCGCTTACTTGTGCTTATATGATATTGTTCCATGGTGAATGTTTATCTTAAACTCTAGTTTGTATAATTCATGAAATGTATGGATGATAATGAAGTGTGTGTGTGTGCTTTGATGTACATTGTGGTGACCGAATGATATGGTAATGGACTTCTAACTGATTCCTAACAAGCTAACATTTCTAACATAAGAAATTGGTAAACTGGAATGAGTAGAAGTCCGATATAGTTTCGGCCACGCGTGAGGAGGCAGAGACACGAGAGGTTGGATCCAAATCCTGGCTTTAATCTTTTCCATGGCCCAAACCCCTTAAATGGGTAGCATCCTAGATTAGTGAGCCACCTAAAACCCGATGGTGGGACGGTGTAGTCCCTACCCAGAGGTCATACCGACTTAACATGAGTAAAAGTAAGTAAGTAAGTATGGACAAATAAGTAAGTATTGTATGAGTATGATTGTGTAAGTATTGTGTAACGAGTAAAAGAGTAAAGAACATCCGATTAACCCGGATGGGTAACTGGCTAACCATTGAAGGAGTGAGTATTGTGTATGGTATTGTATTACTGTTTGGCTTGTGTATTGCCTGCGGTTGTGTGTATCATATTGTGTATGAATGCATTGTGTATATAAAGCATGTATGTATGCCTAAAACGAACTGCATGTATAGTCGACCAGTTAGTCGGCGTACCCTAGTAAGCACGCGGTATATGCAAAGTTTATATGCAGCGTTTTGCTGAGCCCCTTGGGGCACTATTTTTAATCTTACAGGTGCTAGTGAAGGGTGAAAACTATGATGAGATTGAGATGATCAATTTTTGTGTACTTAGTGGATTATGAAAGGTGTACCAAGTTGTACATGGCTATAGGCCTTTTTGTTAGCCGGTGTACCATGGGGTACACCCTTTTGGATATTGTGGTAATTATGAATTGGTATAGATGAGTAGCTTGTTAAACTCACAATTTGTAAACTTGGGAAAGGATGTAATTAACTATACTTTTGATACTCAGTAATCTAACAATGTAAGTAGATGGTATT
>CM041783.1:136007574-136071858 GCA_023374045.1 Limonium bicolor
ACTACGTGAGCTTGAGTATTAGTAACCCAAGAGTGTGGGTGAGATAAGTACAAGTAACCCAAGAGAGTGGGTGAGATAAAGAGTAATAACCCAAGAGTGTGGGTGAGTATAAGAATGAGTAACCTGAGAGAATGGGCGAGAATAAGAATATTAACCCGAGGGAAGGGTGAGAATGAGATTAAGTAACCCGAGTGTATGGGTGAGTAATTGAACAAGTAACCAAGGCATTGTGAGGTATAACCCTCAAGGCCTAAGAGTAAATTTACACAACTAACACCCTTGTTATGTTAGTTAAGGATATAATTCCATGGTTGAACGGGAATCCTTGTGTAGTGTACATATGTAATGTAATGCTATGTTGCATGTTGATTGAATTAAAATGAATCTCATGCTCTCGACAAAAGTAGTCGGCGTACCCCGGTTAGTGCTCGAGGTATGCGAATTTCATATCCAGCTTTAAGCTGAGCCCCTAGGGGCATCGTTTTTATTCGCAGGTACACCGGAGACGATACCGTTCGAGTGTAGGACGGGGTCGGTGGTTAGCATGGGTAGTTAGAATTTATTTTGCTCATGTACTGAATAAGGTGCAAGACCGAATATGTTATCGGCGTCCGTATATTGTAGACTCGGTATAGTAAAGAAATGAATGGAGTGTTGTATTTGTATTGTGTACTCGGATGTTACAGTCCATCAGACAGTTACTGTATGTGAGATAGGCCTGGTTAGCCATGAGGGTGGCTAACGACATTGTATCACCCTTCATTGTAATAGATTTCCACTGCGAGTTTTATGGTAAATGGTGTCAGTTTAAGAGGTAATGACGTGTTTAGCAGTTGGGGTGTTACATTAGATAATGACACAGAGTATAAGTAATGGAAGACAGACAAAAATATTCATTCCTATCACATAAGAGAGTTACTGCCAAGCGTTTACGCCTCTGCACTCTGTATGACTGAGTGTTTTGGTATTGCACTTGCGCAGTAATGATCTAGTGGGATAGCTAGGAATATAGGAAAAAGGACGATTGTAGTAAAAGTAGAAGGGAACTTAAGAAAGTCACTAGAACCAACACATAGAAAATGCAAGGTCATTGTGATACCCAGTGTAGGGGTCACCTCCCCATCGATCGGGAGAGGGCACGAACCATGCCTTATAGGTGTGGGGATTCTCTCCCCCTTGTGAGACGCGTTTTGGGATGGTACCCAGGAACAAATCCGTGCGGGCTGCGGTCCAAAGCGGACAATATCTCACATGTGGGTTAAGACTGGGGATGTTACAGTTGGTATCAGAGCTAGGCCCCGGTCGGTGTGCCAGCGGGGACGCTGGGCTCCCAAGGGGGGTAGAGTGTGATACCCAGTGTAGGGGTCACCTCCCACATCGATCGGGAGAGGGCACAAACCATGCCTTATAGGTGTGGGGATACTCTCCCCTTGTGAGACGCGTTTTGGGATGGTACCCAGGAACAAATCCGTGTGGGCTGCGGTCCAAAGCGGACAATATCTCACATGTGGGTTAAGACTGGGGATGTTATAGTCATACAAGTAAAGAACACTTATACTGAACCAGAAGAATTGGTATAATTCAGAAGCTAGTGACAACAGAGGAAGCACTACAACTAAGTAGTGACTTAACCTCGACCGACAATAAGTCGGAGGAACTTAACGAATGATCATGGGAGTATGAATAGTATGTATAATAGATTACCAAAGAGCTGGTTATAAATCTAAACCCATCAAGTTCAAGCACGGTAAAAGACTACCACACTTGTTAGTAAAACTCTATTCCCACAATAGAGGGATAAAAGGCAATGAGTAGCACATCTAGTATAACCAAAGAGCGAATTAAGCACTGAGGTTATCAGGGTCGTGCAGCAGAAGCTAGTGGGCCCTAGCTAGGAAGTTTAATAAATGTAGTAAGTACGAGAGAATGGCTAGCAATGCCTTGAAGCCTAGTAGGCTAGAACCGAACTAATTATGATTTAAATAAACTCATATAGGAATTCTTGGTAAAGGACTAACCATTAGTATGGTTAGGACCATTTGACCAAATGCATTGAGTAATAGATCGTAGGGAAGCTACAATGCTTCAGAATGCCCGAGCTTAGTAAACCAATGTTCAACAATACATATGGTAGATTACGTGGGCGTAATCCCTTTTAAGGGGGTAGAGCAAAAACCACTTAATGGAAGTTTCATGAATAAAACACGTAAACTATAATGTGCATAGAACAAATGAGAATCGAATTGATGATTGATACTTATGTTAAATAAACATATGTATTCATTCATATTGTAATTGTGTTAATTAGGCACGAGAGATGCAAATACCATAACATGAGTCGGTATAAAACCGATGTAGAACCTAGAAGATGTTTTGAGGAATTGAGAATGAGTAGTGGATGGAGCTCCACAAGTATTGTATCCCTCAAAGAAATAGTACAAATGATTGTGGAGTAGTTGCTAGAATGAGAGCCCTAAATGAGTAGTGGTTCCTAGGAAGGTTATTGAGAGCAAATTGAGGACGACTAAATTTTACAAGTATGGTAATTCTTAGTTAGATTATTTGAGATGATGGAGAGTAATGGATGAAAGTAGTGGAAGTTGATGAAATGAGCCCTTAGGCATTGAATCTCGAAGTAAAGTATCTGGAAGTAGAGTGAGGATGATTGATGGACTGAATTCCATCCTTTAGAGTTGTATGAAATTGTAATCATGACTAGAAGAGTTAAAAGATAGAAAATGGAATATAATTAAATTATTTGGTTGTTTCAAACTGATGTGGGAAGTCGAACTTGATTCTGATCAGATCAAGGGAAACCGAACACAAATTAGGGTTGAAAAATAGTTCAACACTAATGCTGATCACATCAGGGTCGAATGATTCTTGAAGCTCCCCTTAAGTGGCACAAGAATCACGCAGGATAGATGTATTAAATAAATAGAATTTGGAGTTGATGTGTTTTTAGGAAGATTTTAATTGGTGGTTGCGAAAGGATTTCCCTGAGATTGGAGAATGAAAATTGTTGGAAGCTTGTACCGGAACGGTGGTAGTATATCATATTGTATTATTCCAAGGGCAGCTGGACATAGAGGAGTCCTGTTCTAGATGACCGGAGTGCCTGCGGGATTATAGTGTGTATTGCATGCTTAGAGGATAGCCTTGCATGGTATGTATGTATAAACCTTGTAATGTAGAACCAGATGGTTATATGTAATGTGGATTGGAGTAATCATTGTACATTTGTATGGTATGGTATGTAGAGACCTTGAGTAGCGGATTTGGAATTGTAAGGAGGAGGAATGTATGACTTTGGCATTAGACATGTATGAATGAGTAATTATAGAAATCCTATAACCTTGAACAACTTTGAGGACAAAGTTTCTTAAGGGGGTAGATTGAAACCCCGAAATTAAATATGGGATTAAGATTATTCTAATACGTATTAAGGGCCTAATAACGCCTATATTGGAAAGGAAAATAATCCAAAAGAAATGAAGAAACGCTTAAAAAAGTGAAAACACTAAATAAGCCTTAAATAACCAATAGGTACGAGACCTCGGTTAGGGTATATATGAGTTCTAAAGGCTTATTCATGCCTAATTAGTGTACGGGAACGATTCCCTAAGAAAATGGATCCTTAAAACGGATTAA
This sequence comes from Limonium bicolor, assembly GCA_023374045.1. Lineage (NCBI taxonomy): Eukaryota > Viridiplantae > Streptophyta > Magnoliopsida > Caryophyllales > Plumbaginaceae > Limonium > Limonium bicolor. The sequence goes on from CM041783.1 coordinate 136,011,226, forward strand.
AAGCGTAGATGAACCTTAAAGCGCGTGTTTTTGAGGAAACCCGGAAAACGCGACTTAAAACGGGTTAAAATACTCGTAATAATGTTGGTCAACCAAATAGTCATTAATAAACATTAATAAAGGTTGAGAACCAACAAATTAATTAAACGAGAAAATTCCGGAAGACGGGTTTCCGGTTAGTAAAACTGTAAAACGAGAAGTTGTGGGGTGTTTAACTGTATAAAGCAAAACTAATGTGTCCACTTTTGTAAATAAAAAAGCAAAAAGCTGTGTGTGTTATATGGGGGCCGGTTGACTCCTCCCTCTCTCACACCCTCTTTATTTCTTTCTTATTTGCTAAAAGATAAACACATAAAGTGGAACAAAATAGAAACAAAAGAGTGGGGCTCTCTCTCTCCTCTATTTCCTCACCTCCTCACCGTACCCACTCCCCTCCTTCCTGAATTTTTCTTCCTCTTGCGACAGCCATGGAGAAATAAGAAAAACCTCACATAACTCTCATCTTCTCTCCTCATATCGAAGCCTCAAACCTTGCCCAAATGCAATAAAATTATATCATTGTATTCCACTTGTCAAGGAAGTATTCCCCTCTTTTCAAAAATCGAAATACCCACTTTCATCTCCATGGGTATTCTCCATTTGAAGGTTTGGACCACCATTGGAAGCACCTCATCTCCATATTATTTGAGTAAAAATAGTCTTGAAACTCCCACTTCTTCTAGCCCCTTTTGGCAAAACGAAAATTCAAACTTAGCCTTGTCTTGTGCTTTGTTTCCAGCCAATTTTGGCTCCCCATTGGTGCTGGAATCTTGGTCTCTTGCTAACCAAGAACTCCATCTACTCATTGGAAGGTAATACTCTTTTAAAACCTTAGACATGTACAAACCCTAGGTTAGTTTAAGGATGAAATGCTAAGTTAGAGTTTGTATATTGGTATGGGATGTAGCATTGGAGTGTGGACTCCATTTGAAACCGAGAACAAGAAGGAAAGACAGGAAAAGAAAGAGGAAGGAAAGAGAAAGGAAAAAAGAAAGGAGAAACTAAAATCACAAGGTAAATGCTCTTACCTTGAGTTGGTTTTGTATTGTGTAGTGTAACAGATTTTGAGTATTAGAAATGAGTAAAGTAATTGGTAATGAGTAGTAAGTATGTGGTAGTGTAATGAGGAAGAGAATGTAACCGTTTAAAGCTTTAAAAGATGCTTAAAAGCTTGGGTAAACCATTGGGTAATGTATGTGTATGTGCAGGAAAAATATTGTGTTGTGGTGTGTATAAAGGCGTGCTTATATTGATGTGGAGATTAGGAAATGAATGTAAGAGCTGATATGTATGTGGGCAATGTTAAAAATATATGGGAACCTCTGCCCAAATTTGTATGGAAAATTGGAGGACTTAGATGTGTAAGGAGAGGGAATAACCTAGACAATATCTAGGTGTATTTGGAGAGTGTAAAGGGAGTAGTTTAGTATCTTGAAACAGATTTGGAAAGGAACTAGTTAATGGGATAAAACTAGGGTGCAAGATAATGTATTTAGAATGCTAGGAGTGGCATTAGTTGAGGAAGTATTGGGAGGTAGAAGAGAGTTTAAAAATCTGTAGCAAAGGAGGAGTAAAAACTGATGCAAGTGCTGGAATGAAAATGAGGAAAAATGTGTAAGTGAATCTAGAATTGAGTCAGGAATTTGGTGGATGAACCAAGGGGATTTAGAGGGTTTAGTTAGTGTTAAAACATGTGGAATTAGATGTAGGAATATTGGGGAAGAAATGGGTAAGAAAAGGAAGTAAAAACAAATTCTATAGGCAAGTTCCGCCACTGACCGACCCAGAGATTGGATCGGTCGTGGGTCGGTCGGAGCATAAACAACTGAAACGAAACTTTCTGGAATGGACCGACCCAGAGGGCCGTGGGTCGGTCGGGTCGGTCGGGAAAATTTTTCTGAAAGTTGAAGTTTCTGACTTCGACCGACCCAGAGGTTGTGTCGGTCGGTGGGTCGGTCGGGTAAGTCTGGAGGACGGAAAACTTACTGGAATGGACCGACCCAAGAGGTTGGGCTGATCGGTGGGTCGGTCGGCCCAAACCTACAAAAAAAATGTTAATGATAGTAATCATATGTATATATATATATGCACATACACATATATATATAGTACACCATTGTGGCTAAGAATAACAAAAGAATTTGCACATGAGTGAGGAAATAAACTTAAAGTATGAAAAGAGTTCATAACCACTTAGGACTTGTAAGAACTAGTAAGAATGTCTAGGGAAAGGTAATGGAGTAAGAGTTAATTAAATAATAAGTCATTAACCATAAAGCTCCATGTATGTTATAGGACTTGATTTGTGAACACCGAAGGAAAGTCGGTTCGAGTACAACGGTGAACGGTATGATTTCTTCATGCTCTGTATCCTAACCTGGTTACCCCGACTTGTGTGCTTATTTGATCACCTAAATAAGATAAATGCATGAATCGGACTTTAATGCACCTACTTGTGGTTGTTTTATATTTGTTCTTGCTATATTGTCTTGAACATTTAGTTTGTATAATTCATGAAATGAATGGATGAGAATGGAAAGTATATGTACCTTGTAGTGTATTTGTGTAATGTATTGTACCTTGGTATGGAAGTGTATGTGTGTAGTGTATCATTGTGTGGTTGGATGTATTGACTTCTACTAATTCCTTACTACCTAACACCTAACGTAAGTATGAGTAAATTGGAATGAGTAGAAGTCCGAAATAGCTTCGGCCACGCGTGAGGATGATGAGACACAAGTGGTTGGATCCGATTCCTGGCCTGAATCCTTTCTATGGACCAAACCCCTTAAATGGGTAGCATCCTAGATTGGTGAGCCACAATAAAGCCCGGTGGTGGGACGGTGTAGTCCCTGCCCGGAGGTCACTACGACTTGACTTGAGTAAGTAAGTGAAATACCCCGAACTTAAATATAGCGATTAAAATTATCCTAATAGGTATTTAAGGGCCTAATGGTGCCTAAGTAATATTGGTGAGGAAAAATAAATCCAAAAGGAATAAAGAAACACTTAAAAAGCAAAAAATGCTAAATAAGCGTTAAATAACCATGGGAGGTATGAGAACTCGGTTAGCGTATCATATGGATTCTAAAGGCTTAATAAGGCCTAAATAATATATGGGAACAACTCCCAAAGAAAACGGATCCAAATAATGTATTAAAACGCTAATAGAGCTTTAGCGCACGTTTTTTGAGAAAACCCGGAAACGTGACTTTAAGTGGTCAAACGAACCCGTAAAAATTATAAATCATTAAATAACAATAATTAAGCATTAACGGAAGCTTGATAACCAATAAAAATAAAGAAACGAGAAAATTCCGAAAAACGGGCCCGGTTAGTGAATAGTACCAAAACCGGGTAATTTAACGAGCGTTTCTGTAAAAGATGAAAAACGCTCCAACTAGTACAACATTAGGGGGCCGGTTTCTAATGGGTTAAATAACCCCTCACACACACACACTAGCTAATTAATTAAGGAGCCAAAAAGCAAAAAGTACAAAAGTAAAAAGGTGACTTATTTTTCTCTCACCTCTCATTTCTCTCTTATCTCTCCCATTCTCTTCTTCCAGCCGACTCTCTCTCTTTGCTCTCTTCTGGTTGGAGATTTTGAAGCTCCAAGGAGAACAACAATGGCTTCTCCTCTTCTTCTTCATGCCCCACCTTCATTTGAACTCCAAATGCAAAAATAATTGCATGTTCTTACTCCCCTCATCATCCTCTACACTTCTCTCTTTTCAAAATCCAAAAATGAGGAAGTTCATCTCCATGGGTTTTTCCCATTCAAAGAGAAAATAACATCAATGGGTAGCTTGGAGTCTCCTCTCTCCATTAAGGTAAAAATATCCATAGAAACTTTATGTTTTCTCCACCTTCCTTTGTAACCGATTTTTACCCCCTTTGTAATGCTCTATTTTTCTCTCTTTTGAGCATAACTCCAACCTTGAAATGGTGGTGCAATCACCTTCTTGAACCAAGGGCTAAAACCCCTCCTAAAACACTTCAAAGGTAAACCCTAGAAACCTTGTCTTTAGCATTTCAATGAACTAGTATTAATCTAAGGGTTAGTGTGTTAATTGCACTTGTTTTGTGCATTGGGTGATGGGAATGGAGTTTGGAAACTCCATTCCCCATATGGCCGATTTGTGCAAGAAAGAGAGAAGGAAGAGAATTGGAAAAAAATGAAGGAAATATAAGCTCAAGGTAAGAGCTCCTTCTTAATGCTAAATTTTAATGCGTTAGAGTAATGGGAATGGGTAAACTACTTAAAGAACCCTAAATCTTGTATTAGTATTGAAGTTTATGAAGTTTGAGTATTTATGAGCTAGTATGTGAATTGTAGGCCTTGGAGACAAATAGATTGTGTATGAGTATTGGTATTGTTGTTTGATGGAGTATTGGCATATTGAGATTGCTTTGATTTCTGGTAGGACCCTTGTGTGGGTGTGGCTAGATTAGGAATGAATTTATTGAAAATGGATATGTGTGGATAGGTAAGAAAAGTAGGTGAACTATGGCAAAATTTTGGTAGAAATTGTATATTTATGGATGACTTGGTGAATGGGAGAACTAAGGTGTGTATTGGAGTTAGTAAAGATGTTTAGTAACTATGGAATGGTAGTTGTAGTATGAGAAATAAGAAGGTAGTAATCTGTAGCAAAGAGTATCAAAATGCATTGTAGAAACTAGGAAAAATTAGTGTGCAAGATTTGGTAAAAAGAGAGTTGGACTTTGGTATAGGTAGTGTTGTTGATTTGAAAGAAATTGGAATGGTAAGATGAAGTTAGGACAAGATGCAAGATGCAAAGAGAAGTGTAGGAAATGCACAAGTGTGCTAACTGTAACAGAGAGGAAGAAAAATCTGTAGAAATCGAACAAGTATTGAGTATGGATTTGACTAATGTTTTGAGGAGGTTTGTAACAGGATTAAGGCATGTTTTAGGGTGTTTAAACATGTAGGAAACATGTGGACTGATTAGGAAATGATTAGAGGTGCATTAGGGGTCCAAAACTGGTCAAAATCTGTAAATTTTGACAGTTCCAGGGTTGGTCCGGGTTTGCAAATTGGTACACAAACCCGGACCATAGCAAAAACACGCCAGAAAGACTTCCCAGGGGGTGGTCCGGGTCTGTAAACCCGGACCACATGTAAAAATGGCCAGAACTTGATTTCAGTGTCTGGTCCAGGTTTGTAGACCCGGACACAAACCCGGACCATGCTAAAATTGTAACAGAATGTGTTTTAAAGGTGTCTAATGATGGGGAAGTGAATGGTATTGGTTTTAGGTGTTGTTAAGGCCTTGTTTGGTGACTTTTAAAGGCCCTAAGAAGTGTAAACAAGTTTGGGAAGTCATTAAGAAAGTTGTAAGTTTAAGAACACTAAGTTAAACCGAAACAACGGGATAACGGGGTAAGTATGAGAGTAGTAATTATGTATGTAGTGTAATACCTAGTATTCATGGAACCATTTGGCATGTAGCCGGAGGTTTGAGAATTCAACTCAAGGAACAAGAGTGAACCAAAGGAACAAGGGAACACCTGGTAAAGTAAATTCCGGTAAAAGGTATGATTTCTTCACGCTCTGTATCCTAACCTGGTTACCCCGATTTGTGTGCTTATTTGATCACCTAAATAAGATAAATGCATGAATCGGACTATATTGCACCTACTTGTGCTTGTTTAAATTGTTCTTGATATATTTGTCTTGAACATTTAGTTTGCATAATTCATGAAATGAATGGATGATGATGAAGTGTGTATGTACCTTGAAGTGTAGTTGTGTAATGTATTGTACCTTGTATGTATGTGTGTGGGAGTATTGTATTATTGTGTGGCTTGGATGTGTGACTTCTACTAATTCCTAACTACCTAACTCCTAACGTAAGTATTGAGTAAATTGGAATGAGTAGAAGTCCGATATAGTTTCGGCCACGCGTGAGTATGAGGAGACACAAGAGGTTGGATCCGATTCCTGGTTCTTAAACTTGTCCACGGCCCAAACCCCTTAAATGGTAGCATCTTGGATAGTGAACCAATTAAATCCCGGTGGTGGGACAGAGTAGTCCCCGGGCCGGAGGTCCCGACGACTTGACTTGAGTAAGTAGTAAGTAAAGTAAAGTAATGTATGAGTAATGGTCTTGGCAGGTGTAAGTCATTGACCCCGAGTAAAAGAGTAACCTCCACCCGATTAACCCGGTGGACCATTGGAGCTAACAAGTATTGTGTATTGTGTATGTATTGCGTATGTATTGTATAAGTATGGTGTATGTGTAATTCGTAAGAAGGTAAGTAAGTATTGGTTGACTCGTATTGTCTTCCTTGTATGTATTGTACTGTGTGTATGTATGTATACCTTGTGTAGCATTGTAGCATTATGAATGAAGCATGTATGTATGTACTTGTAAAATGAATTGCAAGTATTCGACCAAGTGGTCGGCGTACCCTCGCTAGTACGCGGGGTATGCGGAAGTCATATGCAGCGAAAGTTGGGCCCCTAAGGGCAACGTTTATAGTGTGCAGGTACCCGAAGCGGACACGATCACAGTAAGAGACCGACAACTAGTTTGGATAGCTAGGAGTGAATTGTAGATAGTAGTGAGTTGTAAAAGGCTTGTAGCCTTGAAGTAGTAATGTACCAAGGGGTACACCATATGTATTGGAAGTATATAGTTTATGAGGAATGGGTAGATGTAGACTCTTATGAGTATGTATAAACTTGAAAGGATTGTGGCATTTGTATTTGTAATTGGATCTTAGTAAACTAGGTATGTTGTATTGTATTTGTGGAGCAATGTATTGAATGGGAAGTTGTAGTACTTGTTGTAGTACTTGTTAGTCACGTGGGTGGCTAACGACATTGTGTCACCCACCGTTGTGTAAGTAAGTATCCGCTGCGAAGGTGTGTAAGTACGTTGTGATTGGACGGTAATGACGGTATTAGCGGTAGGGGTGTTACAAAAAGTGGTATCAGAGCGAAGTATCGCTCTGATGACTGGAAATACCGAGTTTAGGAAATTCCGAGTTAGGAATTAGAAGCTTAGGGCTAAGGGCTGAGTGTTAGCATGAGAGAGATGCTAGTTAGGAACTCCCGGTGAGTACCGGATACCTTCAATATCAGACCCGCCCTCCACAAACCCTATTGTATAACTTGGGAAGGAACGCCACAGAAAGTCCTCTCATACTCAGGAAAACCCGATCTGACAGTTGTGAAATCATGGTATGGTAAACAAGAACCTGACTTGTAGCAGATTCCAAGAACTGGAAGTCCCGGAGATGGATCCCGGTTGAATAACAATACCCGCACTTAATAGCGGTAAATGAGCACTCCAGCCATAAAGAGGCTACAACTTACAACAGCATGGGGCGACGTGCCTAGCAGTCATGAAACCTAGCTAGTCAACCAACATCAGAAAAAGGAGCACTAAGCGTGCAACAAAGCGGAAAAAGGAATTGTAACAAAACCCGAGACACAACTCTACGGGACAGTAATAGCTAAATAGCTCCATCAACAGTACGCTAGCTGACTATGGACATAGTCGGAAGTGGTTAACTCCAAAACTACAATGCCAAAGAGGTTATAATACCTGGCCAACATAGCTTACATAGCTACGAGAACATTCACGGGATATAATCCGACAGGACTACGGAAGTAGGGCCTAAACAAATTCAGGCTCAATAACCACGGTAAACATGTGGGGACAAGAAACAAGGAAGAACACAACCAAATTAAAAGGGAGTCTCCAAGGATTAAAGAAGTACCCAGATCTACGACAGCCATGTTCAGATCACCGAGAAACTACTTAAAGGATCGAGCACCCCAAACATAGATCAATAAGATCAAGGGAAGAGTCAACAAGACTATCAAATATGAGTGGAAACCATACCGCGACCGGTATAGGTTTACCCAAAAACCACCAGTACCACGCACTTGCCACGGCAAGTGCAGTAAGAACAGGAACATGTAGAGGAACTCCAATACACCACATGTACATAGAAATGTACCAAGACCACAATGAAGCGACTACAGGATCACACATCCTAACAACTGAAAGAATGAAAACTTGGAAAGGCCTAACAGCCCAACCATTGCATTGAAGAATATACCAGTCAACAAGGAGCTGGACTTGGTCAAGACCACAAACATGGCTACGCCATGAAGAACCTCTTTTACCACCGAACTATTATTTTAAACACAACTTTTTCTCTCAAAATCACAACCCTTCTTCAAAACCTTGGATTTTTTTTTAGAACCAAATCAACAGAATTACGGTGAGTATCATGGGATGATACAAGAGGAGTTGACAATAGAATACTTCACCTAGGTGTGCGACAAACACTATGAGTGTACCCAATTACGGGATGTGGGACGGCCACACTCCGAAGGAGCTTGAGGGCCTGACAGATTGTCGGGTAAGTGGTAACGTATCAACAAGGTACCCCACGTATGTATACTTGTAGTGTACGAAACACGGAAAGTAGTCAACTCCGTTCTACGGACCATGAGTAAATGCAAAGCAGAATAGCTGGGCACCTCAGATAATCAATAAGAAGGAACTCAACTACGAAGTAAGTATAAAGAACTTAGAGAATCATCTGAAGATAAGGAATGCGGATTAGGAAGCGCAAGAGCGCAGACTAATAAGTATAGACATTGGACATGCCTGAAGATGTCAAACAAATACATGACAGCTGAAAGGTATACCCAGCTTGAACACAGTAAGGCAAATGCCTAATGTGAACACAACAATGCTTAACAAACGGGACGGAGTGCCCAAGAGCGATCACAAGATTACCACAAAGTATAATCCATCATTGAAGAGGATATTAAACCTAGTCAAGGACACTAGGAGAAGGTATAAACACTCTACCCAAGGACGAGAGATGCTATAACCCAAAATGGGACAACTCGAATACAATACCACAAGGCGGTATAGTAGACATAACATATCATAAACATTAGCCGGATGTAACGGTGTAACCTAACAACACCAGGAGCAATCCTTGAAGGGTGTCTGAGTTAACAACAAACAACAAAGCATCATAATAAGAGCACGGGAACTAGAACTAACACTCGGTTAGGACACCGAAGGTATTTCACTTAACATGAAATACCCTAAATTACTAGAAGGCACTGATTAACACCAGATTGCCTAAAGGGTCTCCTATGAACGGAAGCGTGATGCCACGACTTGCCATGGAGCCCAGTAATACTGTAACACCCCATCTCCATATACAATGATCATCGCCCTAAGTCCATCTTGTACATTAACATCGCAGCGGAAAAGTTTTACTAAATTGGTGTTACCACCGTTAGTCACCCACGTGACTAACTAGGCCTATTCTCTTAACAAGTCACGGTCTGACTAACCGGATAATTACTCGAACATCTAAAACATTACAATCCATAAACCACAACTTATACTGAGTATCTCATATCCTAATACATCATGCAAACATCTAGTAATACACTAAACGAGTGTACATGCACAACTCGTGTAACAAATGTAAAAGCAACCCAAAGTACTCTACCCGCTCCTACTCTCAGGTTGAGTCTTCGTCTGGTACCTACCTGCAAAGTTTAAATCACAGGCCCCAAGGGGCTCAGCACATGGCTGGCACAGAAAATGTGTAGCCCACAAAGCTAGCAGGGTTACACACGACTACTTTGTCGTATACATGCAATTGTTTATTCATACAAGTAATAATAAGAAGTACGATAACAAACAACACATTTATGTGAAACATTCACAACTCAAATAAATCAAAGGTCGTAATGGACGCCCATCAATGAGTAAGTTAGATTCCTAACTCTTGAGGCCTGAGAATTGTTTAGTTCTCGTGTTTGACCATACCTTATAAGTGTCAACCGTTCTCCTATTAGAACTGGTTGCTCTCTAACTGAATTGTTTATTTTTGTCGGGTCAAGGTAACCCTAGCCAGTGAGTTATTAGCTTCATTGGTTTAATAAACACAAACTCTTAAGTTATGAGGGGTGTAGGCTTGACCCTCCCGCGCCTCCTGAATTTGCCTCCCACCTCGAACTGTTCACTCGAGCTGGTCGGGTCTGTTAGTCGACCCTAGGCGACAAGTCGTAGACGAGCCATATGCGGAAGACAGATCTGATACAGATGCCGACCTCCTAACCTAAACATGCCTGACCGGAGTCAGTCCCGGATTCCTCTCAAGTTCCAGTTAGTTGAAGTCTCATTGACAATTGGTTAGTTAAACCTCTCTCGGTATTAACCTACTAACAACTTGGAGTAGTTATAACCGGGTACAATTGTTACTAAACATAGTTAATGAACACGCTCTAAATCAAATTGTGTTAGTGTGCAATGGACACACAATAACAATACAGTAGATCGGCTTCATGCTTAATCTTGTTTGGTCGTATCACAATAACACATAGCACACAAACCGAGGTAGATCCCGTTAGCAAACAAGCTACAAGAATCCCATACCGTACACCGGAGACTGGCTAGCTCTTAATCCCTCGTTCGCCTAATCCGCCGAACGCCTCTGACTTATCTAGATCTGTAACCAGAACTTGTATTAGTATCCTGTGTCTTAGAACTAATTTGGTTCTCTTTTCAACTTAAACCTCTTCCTATGTTAACATGGGTATAATAATATACCGTTAAACGGGTTCGTTAATTTAGGAGTGTTTTCAAGCTCAATTCCAATTCATTAACATACTAACGTCGTTAGCAGTTTTTTAGTTGCACTGTTAGCAACTTTAGACTTATACAAACCTTGTATTAGGTTTTAGTATTTTTCACTATTCACCGTATATTACTATTCACGTATGCGTATTTTACTATCCATGTATACGTATTTTACTATTCACGTATACGTCTCGTATTTAACTATTCATATATACGTAGTTACTATTCATGTATACGTATTTATTATTCATGTATACGTATTTACTATTCATGTATATGTATTTACTATTCATCTATACGTATTATCTATTCATGTAAACGTATACTATTCACGTATACGAGTACTATTCATGTACACCAAAATTTTTGTATACGTCCGTATGATACTCTGTATCATACGTATTTATTTCTTTTTCCGGTATAACTTGTATTTTCATTAAAAATACTTTAAGTATTGATTTCTCCTATACTTATTAAATTACGGGTATACCCCTCGTATACCCTAATTTAGATACGGGTCCCGTTTAACCCCGTCTTAACTCTGTTTCTTTTACAACTTGTTTCTAAATTCTTTATTTAATTTCCTTAACCTTCTAAACACATAAAAATGTGTTATTTACAGTACTTACCCATAGTTTTCTCATAATCTCTATTTTACTCATAGTAAGTTCTAAACTTGTTATTTTTTTATTTCTAATTTCTTCAAAGTCTTTCTTAATTAATTTCTTTTTACTTTTGGTCGATTACCAAAATATACCCAAGTTTGACCAGTCTTTTATGGTCAAACCCCCTAACCCTCCATAATTTACAATATTATCCCTAAAGTTAATTTAACTAAACTTTTTATTCCTTTATCCTTTTAATATCTAATATTTTGCTACAAATTTTATTCTAGCTCCTCTAAACATTTTATAAACTGTCATTGACCAAGTTTGACCATGTTTGACCATGTTTGACCAGGGAAATTACCATTTTACCCTTGTGGTCTTTTATCCTAACTCATTTATTAACCAATTTAAATCTAATTAATTTCTAATTTTCGTAACTAATTTTCCTACAGATTTTTGAACATCAAAAATCATTTTAAACATCTCTAAGTCACCAGATTTAATTATCTAATGTTATAGTATATAATACCACCCTTTATTTACCTTAAATATACCAAAAACCTTATAAATTCCTTATAACACTTATAAACTCTTTATAAACTGTAAACTTAATTCTACAATTATTTTCTCATCATCTAAACTCTCAAAAATTCCATATTGACCTCATATATTTTCGGTAATCACCATTAGGTACTAAAACTTCTTAAATTTTACATATTACTCTTAATTATACTAATTCCTTTAATTTAACTAAGTTAGATATTTTTTCCTAACTCAATTAATACCCTTAATTTGCGGCCATAATATAAATCATAGTTTATGATTTTTTCTTGTATATTATGATAGCTTGTATTGAAGCTTATATCATAACGAGTATAAATCTATTCTTAGATTTAATAAATATTAACTTTTAATAAGCTAAAAGCTGAATATTAATCACCAAAATTTCGGCAATAAATAATAAGATGAACAATATGTTAGATCATATATAGATCAACAATTAGAACCTTGAAATAGGTAGTTGTAGGATTTACCTGGTATATTAACCTTTAGCTTAATATTAAGCTTGTTTTTCCTTAGAAATTTTGACAGCAATTTGCTATAGAAAATGGCTCCAAAATCATATAATAAGATGAAGAATAAGATGAGTTAGTATCCCATGCCAATCGGCTGTAACAAAAACCAAAGAACGAGAAGTTTTCAAGAAGGCAATGTTTTACCTCAAGAATCAAAGGCACTTCTTCGTGGTTTTTCCTGAGAATATGGGGGCTCAAGAGCTATGGTTGTAAAGCTCTTGAAAATAGGATTTTAACGAGCTATCAAGCTTGTGATTTGGAAATAGGACAAGAAAGTTATGATTTCTACAAGGCAAGGTGTTCTTTAGGGCTCAAAACTAAGAACATTGGAATTGTTTTGTGTTGTTTCTTCAAAGAGAGGAGGAGCTATGACCTTGGAAGCTCTCATATGACAGGTAAGAGTCTGATTAATGATTCACTAAGGGGACAAGATGATTTGAAAATTAAAGAAGTCATGGTGGGTGGAATAGCGAATTTAAAGCATTTTTGGAGCTTAATGACTCACCACCATGTCGGCCAGCCTAGGTCCTTGTTTGGCCCAAATTTTTTTGTTTCTCCAATGTGTTTATGTAATATTGATGCATTAAACTCGTTCATAAGGAGTTATACCATGTGTTAGGTATGTTACATAGCCAAAAATGCCTTAAAACACCATTTTATGTGCTTCCGGGTTCACATTGATTATGCAATTTGTTTTAGCTAGTTTAAATGTGTCCTTAATACATTTACAACCTTTAGAAACTTTGTTCATGTAATAGCATGTTGCTAATTCCACTTTAAACCAAGTCGTTTAGTGGTTTCCCCTTGACTTTCGTCAGTTTAGTACCTGTTTACTGTGGACTTTGTATACTTAATTTGTGTGTATACGCAATGGCTCCTATGACTATTTAATTGTTGTTACCTTATTTCTTTATGGTATTTTGGCTCATTAGCCTTTTCACTCCATGTATACATGCTTAAAGCACATTTTTGTGCTCTAAGGTGCGTATTCAGTTTAAACACTAATTCCGCTTAATGCGTATTACTACTCTTAGAGGTATTTCACATTTTAAATCTCTTGGGAACTTATTGGGAGTTCCCTAATTATTTGTGCTCTTTAAAACACCTTTTGCTCTAATTGTTCCTAAAGCATGTTTTGGTGTAAATTGTTGTTTAACACTTCTTCTAATGTTTCTAAGGCACGTTCTAGCCTTAGTATATCCTAATTAGATAGTTCATTAATATATTCAGGTTTGGGGTATTTCAATCTACCCCCCTTAAAAGAACTTTTTCCCAAAGTTCCTATGTATCTATATCTCTTAGAACACAAAGGTAACTTCACACTAAAAGATCATATAGATCACTCAATATCTGTATAGGAATTCTGACTCATAAGGTCTGCCATATATATATATATACCACACTTGTCACACAACATGTCTTTGCATGTTTTAGTAATCAAAATACTCTTTGCATATTCCTTGCTGTATACTCCTCATGTAACTGGTCCGGAGACAAAGGTTTTCATGTCCTCGGTCCCATGAGTGAGATTTAGTAAATAAAATACATGTCAACTCCAATTCCACTTTATGCTACTGCATCTACTCTTAACGTGGTTAATTGTGACCACTTGTAGGGAGTTTCAGGAATCATCCGACCCTGATGTGATCAGCATCAGTGTTGAACTATCCTTTCACCTCAATTTGTGTTCAGTTTTCCTTGATCTGGCCAAGATCAAGTTCTACCTCCCACGTCAACTTCAAACAACCAAATAATTATTCATGTAGCATTTTATATCTTTTAGTCCTTCTAGTCATAATCATAAATCAATACATCTCCAAATTATGGAACTCAGTCCATCAGTCATTCTTCATTCACCTCTCAGCAATTACTTAGAGAGTTTAATTCCTACCAGGTACTACATCGGTCTGATACCGATTCATACCTCATAACATTACCATATTTGGACTCATATCAATACATATCGTAGGGATTTTAATTCCCCTAGAGTTTCTACTCCTCTTTTTCCTGAATTCTTGCACCGAAGTTAACGAGATAAGCCTCTAATACATCTGGTATTCACATCTAATTATGCGTAATAACAACAACCACATTAGAATGAATACATGTGTTTATATAACATACGTATCAAACATCACAACCAATTGTATTGTGCTATGCCCACTGTAGTTTACGTACTCAATACATGAAACATACGCTAAGCGATTGTGCGCTCTACCCCCCTTAAAATGGATTACGCCCACATAATCAACATTATATCATCCTTGAACATAGGTTCAAGATGTTTTTGTGTCGTGGAACATTCTAGGTTCCATGTAGTCTATCTCACATTATGATTGGGTCAGAGGATCTTCACCATGGTAATGGCTTAGTCTCTATATCAAGGATTCTTATTGGTGTTTATACCAATCTTACAACTGGGTTCCAGTGTAGCCTCTAAGGCTCCAAAGTAATTGGTAGATAATTCGTATATTTTATTCGACTGGAAGATGTGAAACATATCCTTCCTTCTTCTCCTTTGTTAGGTATATCAAACTTTTTTAAGATACGGTCCACTAGCTTCTGCTGCGCGACTCTGATAATCTTGGGCTTAGTTTGCCCTTCCTATCCTCTTCAATATGTTTACAGCTCCTTTGTATCCTTAGAATTTAGGAATAAAGGTCTCTTAATGGACTTGCGGTATCTTTATCTATACACGGTCTCTATGAGTTATAGCTTGTCTATCCAGTTCTCTAGAGATCTGATGTTCATGCTGTTATTACGCCTTCTAGCGTATGATTTGTTTCCTACTAACTGACCCCCAGTCAGAGATTCCTGTGTATTCTGGACTTACTGTTTAGTGCTTATTGCTCTTTATAGTTTCCTCAAAAGTCTTGAGACATATAAACTGTTCGAACTTAGTAATCAGTGCTCCTCGCACTTCATAACTCTTAATTTTTTCCTCCTGGAATGAGTTCTCTGACTCTTTTAATCTCATTGTTTTAGCTGAGTTCTTCCCCTTCAAGTGTTCACGGTAAATTGCTGTTCTAGTGTGAGTTTACATCGCAGACTGTCGTACGAAGTCGACTACTTCTCACGTTCCTTACACTACTTGTTTACATATATGGGGTACCTTACTGATACATTGCTACTTACCCGACTAACTTATAAATAAGTCCATCAGGCCCACAAGCTCCTCTGGAGTGCGGTCATCCCACATTTCGTTTAAGTATGCTCGTAGTGTTGGTCACACGCTTAGTTACAACTAATTTGTGAAGTATTCTGTTGTCGATCTTCTCTTTCATCAATCCATTATAACGCACATGTCGTTCTTCTTGAACTTAATCAAGGAATATCCATCAACTGGGTTCATAACTGCATTATGCCTTCTGTATGTAGTACGGACTTGATTCCTTAGTAATTTACGGTCTCTTTCCTTAGAGTCTATTATCTCATTTCTCATGTCGATCTACTAGGAATGCACTTCCAACTCCTTACGGAATGGACAGTGTGCTTCCTGTGAAATCTTTCATCACATGGTCCAGACTATTGGCGTTACTGCATAGTCTGTCTCCCATTTCATCACCTTACTTACATCGGGTTTTAATTCATAAATCTGATTGCTGCCGTGTCAATATTTGATGGCTTATATATAGTGGTTGCTTTGCTGTGCACCGAACTTAATCTTCCTGAAAGGTATTATTCTCCCGGCCTCCACTACCGAAGTAGCTTTAGCTATCTTATATTGCCCATTGATGGCACAATTCTTCAATTGTTGAGTTCAATGTCTTGTCTTATTTTCAATCCCTTTCATGGTGTAAACACACTAGGAGTTCTCTAATTTCGGTATTTGGCGGTTGCCGTATCGTGTTGTAAAATGGTTATCTCTTAATATGAAGGTGTTCTGCTTCAATCTCAGGTTCGTAAGTAGGCTAATTTCTCTCACATTCTTTCATCCTTTATGATGTTATTTACCATGTAATTTAACAGGTTACTGAAGAAGTTATCCGTTGAATCACAAGCTCTTTTGAGCGTTGGTCACTTGACGTGCCATACTGCGCACTCACAATGTTTATCTCTGACGATTGCTGATTCTTAAATCCTGGGTGTTGGATATGAGGTCTGTCTCTGCAGCCTTCAATATTATTTATGTGTAACTGGAATGTTCTAAGGTAATTTCAAGGTCTACGGTTCCCATTCTCCAATAGAGAGTATTCAATCTCTAAGAAGTGAAAGCCCTTTTTGAGGGGTTTATTCCCACTCAAGGCCTCACAACAAGGAGAGGTATCCCCACCCTAAAAGGAGTGGTTTGTTCTCCACCTCTGTCATTGTATCATCTCTCTATTCTCATTGGTGCCCTTTTCTGGCAATTCCTCCTCAATTTAGTATAGGTTTTCATAACCACTCGTATGTACGAGTTGTAGTTCACTCATGGCCTATATAAGCCTTTTTATGCTTTCCTGCGCCTCGAGCTCTGATGTATTTAGCATCCTTGGCTCGTAGGCCCTTAATGCTTGATTAGTCTCAAGTGATAACCGGTGTTCGGTTCACTGTTGTACTCTTATTCATCTGTAGGTTATCCACGTAATTCTCTTGTTCTCTGAACTCTGTCAATGTTGGGTCACATCATTGGATGTACTATTGGGTTTCACAATAAATTGTTGTATCTCGCTTCCTGCTGTGGAAGTTCGGTTAGGTAATCCGATGTTAATCAGTGTCTGTGACAATACCTTTGCTCTCATAGACTTGCGCCTTTTAGCAATTAAGGATTAGTTCTCATTAGGCCTCTGCCTTCAGGTGTCTAAGTCGGATATTTACCCTGGATATCATGTGCTGCCATGTCAATACTTTGTTCAACTTTCGTGGACTACGCCACCCGTTAATGACTAATCATACTTGGGTGTTAATGAGTTAGGCAAGCAATACTAAGCATCGTTTATGGGTTTTTCTACTCAACTATACCAACTCTATGGTGTAGTCCTTTTGAGGTTCTCTCTTTTGTGATTGCACGTCTTTGATCCTAGGTAGGTCATTGCTTAAATTTGTTTTCTCTGATTCTTTTTCTGGGGTTTATCAACATCTTCAATGAAGAGCGTTGTTAATGGTATTATTCTGGGAGTTCATCCCGTTTTTATTGAAAGTTGTTATGTCCTCCATCTTAATTGTATGTCGTAATACCTTCCTTGTAGGTTATTACTTACATTTGGTCCTTTCACATTGTTGAGTACTCTTCGGTTCCTCCATTCAATGTTAGGCCTGGTTTTGGGGTTGATGTTCTTACCTATGTAGTGTCGGTTGTCTGTTGTTGGTGCCCACGCCGTTTAGTTTCCTGACCAAGTCCAGCTCCCTGCTGTCTGGTGTATTGATTTAGTTGTCATGGTCAGGCCATCAGGCCCTCCCAATATTTCGCTCTTCAGTCTTAAGGATTTGTAATCCGGTGTTAATATGTATTATATACGTGGTTTTTACCATTTGGTCTTCACGGCTTCTAGTAAAGCTTCATTACGTCGGCACTAGCTAAGGCAAGTGCGCCATGCAAGATGGGCTATCGGTACTGTGTACATCGGCAATGGTACATTCTCCTAAACTCCATGTAGGTGGTAGTCCATGGGACTCCTTCTTTGCCCTTTTTGGCTTGGTTAATTGATTATCTGGGTAGCTTCCTGACTGCTTTTTTTTTTTGAAGAAAGGATAAGCTACATTAACGAAAAAAGAACAAAGGCTTACAACCTAAAGAACCACTATACAAACCGAAAACTATACCAACCAGTTATTTACCAAGAAACTCCAGTAAATCTAGACAGTTAAGAATCCTATAATTCCTCCTATTAACAGGGTAAGAGAACTTCCCCCATCTCATCTTCAAATCAGGTTTAATCTTTACAACTTCATTACAAACTACCGGTCTAACTCCTGAAAAAATCACGTCGTTCCTCAATCTCCAAATCGAGTAAATCACCATAGCAACAGAGAGGATCTCAACTTAAAAATTAGACTCCTCTTCTGTTTAGAATGCCATAGACATCCCATACAGTCTGAGAACGACATAGGGAGTTTACACCTCATCCACCCTGAATAACACTCTGAAAGATATCCCGGCTAAATCCACATTCAAAGAATAAATGATTTCTATTCTCAACAGAGCCACAAAAACACAATTCTCATCAATCAAAGGCATCCAATTCCGAATTCTGTCCTTTGTAGAAAGCTTGTTGTGACAAGCCATCCACCAAATAAAAGAAGCTCGAGGAACACAAAAAGTATTCCAAATTATACTATCCCAAACACCTCCATCAGGCTGAGGAAGAAGGAGATCAAAAATAACATTAGCCGAGACATTACCTTGCTCCTCTAACTCAATCAAGGACGGGAGGATATTACTCTCCTTCATTTCATCTCTGAGCTTAATACAACACTTTAACCAGAAAGCATGGTCTCCTCTCAGCCGCATGTTCCAAACATCATTATGTCCCAGTATATATGTTCTACACCATCTAGTAAGCGCAGAGACATTACTACCAGAACGGTTTAATTGTACCAGAATATTAACCATGCTTGCCTTATTCCAGGCAAGAACTTCCTTAATACCAAGACCTCCAACACTTTTGGGTCTGCAAACAAACTTCCATGCCACTGGAGCTTTCCTCCCTGCAATATCCCCACTCCAAAGAAAGCATCTGAGAATACTATTGATCTTCTGTATAACGCTAATGGGAAATAAGAAAATATTTGACCAAAAACGTTGAATACTAATCAAAGTACTCTGAATCAGCTGCAAACGCCCCGCATAAGACAATTTCCTTGCAGCCCAATGATTAATCCTTGCCATAATTTTATCAATGAGAGGCATAAAATCATTACACGACAGCCTCTTATCAGAAAGAGGGACTCCTAGATAACGGACAGGAAGAATACCTTCATCAAATTCCAAGACCTCCAGGATTTTCCTCTTCTCCTCCTCATCAACACCCCCAAAGAATACTCTACATTTCTGGTTACTAACAAGCAACCCTGTAGTACCTGAGAACTTATCCAAAGTATTCTTGATGATCCTCACAGAACCAACATCACCTCTGCAGAAAACTAGCAGATCATCAGCAAAACACAAGTGGTTAAGCCCGATTTTCCTACACTTCGGATGAGGATTAAAGTCCAAATTATCCTTTGCCAACGACAGCAGCCTACTAAGATATTCCATACACAGCACAAAAAGCAAAGGAGAAAGCGGGTCACCCTGCCTAAGCCCCCGTTCTCCTTTAAAAAATCCATGAGATTGGCCATTTATCAAAATAGAATAGAAGGGGGTAGTAACACACTTCATAATCCACCTGATAAATTGCTGTTGGAAACCAAACCCAGAGAGGGCCTCTTCCAAGAATTCCCAACTTACCGAATCATAAGCTTTATGGATATCAATCTTAAACGCACACCTTGGGGAGACACCCTTCCTCTTATAACCTCTGATGATCTCTTGACACAAAAGTACATTGTGAGCAAGACTCCTACCAGAAATAAATGCACCCTGACATTCATTAATAATATCAGGTAACACTGTTTTCAGACGTGCAGTAAGAATCTTCGAATTTATTTTGTATAGCACATTGCAACAAGCAATCGGGCGGAGATCCTTAACCACAGAAGGATTATGCACCTTAGGAACAAGGGTAATAATCGTTGAGTTAATCTGTTTAAGGATCTTACCCTTCTCAAAAAACTCCTTAATCGCTTTCCTAACATCATCTCCAAGGATATGCCAAGTAGCCTTAAAAAACAAAGAGTTAAACCCATCCGGACCTGGTGCCTTAATGTTACTGATAGAATTCAGTGCCTCCCACACTTCTGCATCAGCAACCGGCCGACAGAGTTGAAGATTATGGGCATCAGAAACACAAACACCCCTTAGAAACACATCCTGATCACAAACCACCCTGTTACAGGCTTTCCTACCTAGTAAATTACTGAAAAACTGAACAATATGCTCACTGATATCAGACTCAGAAGTAAGCTTGACACCCTGATCATTCATCAGCATGTGGATTTTAGAAGAGTGCCTCCTCGAGTTCATTATTCTGTGGAAATAAGAACTGGACTCATCACCCAATTGCATCCAATCTATTTTCGCCTGTTGTGACATCTGAATGTAGAGCAACTCCACATTCTGATTATAGTCCTTAATCGCCCGATTCTCCTTCTCAATAATCTCCTTATCAAAAGGAGAATTCTCAAGTTGCTTCTGTATATCATGGATTAAACCTCGACACAAATCCACCCTCCTTCTGATATTGCAGAATTTTGATTTATTGAGCTCTTTAAGCTTACCCTTGATAATTTTCAGTCTCTGGGTAATTCTGAACATGGGACAACCCCTGATTACCACCTTCCACACTTCCTTAACAATCTCAAAAAACTTCCCATCCGAGATCCAAATGTTTCTGAACCGAAATGTATTTGGCACCATCATTTTAGCACTATCCAAAACAACTAGTGCAGGAGAGTGATCAGAAACCCCAGGAGTACAAAAATCTACATAAGAATCAGTAAAATTGCAAATCCAATCGTCATTTACTAGCACTCTATCAAGCTTGCAGTAAATACGAGATTCAACATCAGTACAATGTTTATTAGACCACGTGAAAAAAGCTCCCACAGATTTTAGGTCATGAACATCAACCTCATTAACACAACTACTAAAGTGAACATCCTTATCCACAGCCACCGAATTAAACCCAATCTTATCACCACCAAATAGAAGACAGTTAAAATCACCCATTAGAATCTAGGGTTTCTGAACAGGTTTAACTCTTCTAATCTGATCCCAAAGCAATACCCTATCCTCCTTAGCATTAGCTGCATAAACAACTGAAAGCAGAAAACTCACTTCCTTATTCATAGAAACAACTTCACAATGTATCATCTGATTAGACATGTCGATACATTTAACATCCCACATAGCACTATCCCAAAGCAGAAGAATACGGCAGTTCTTATCTAAATTCAAGTTAGATAAATAACTCCATTTATTCTTAAACCAGTCCACAGCCTTATCAAACTTATTATCTCTAATCCTTGTCTCCAGTAAGCCAAACAGACTCACATTATTCTCCCTTGCAAACCTATCCACAGCATCCTTTTTATTCAAGGCATTCAGCCCCCTAATATTCCAAGCAGCCAACTGAAACTTACCCATTAGGTAACTTCTTATTAGTGAGACCAATATCACCAGAAGGGCCAGTATCCTTCCCACTGACCCCCTTGAGACGGCTCCCCTTCCTAGCTGCAACAATGGTCCACTGACCACCACCATCATTCTCAGAAGTCCCCTTATTCAAAAGCACAGACGAACCCACAATTCCAGGAGCTCCCGTATTAATAACCCCAGACTTATTCACACATGAAGCAGCAGGAATAACAACAGGATTCGAACTAGCTATATCAGTACTTACAGTCACAACTGCAGCCTCCATATCTCCAAGCCTCTCCTTCTCAGAAAGAACCTCATCATCATCAGTAACTAACAGCACCGTCTTCTTTTGGCATTGATTACGCAGATGTCCAAACCTCTTACATTCATCACAGTACCACGGTTTCCATTCATAAACGATTCTCTGCACAAACTTATTCCCATCCCCATCCTCCAGAATGATTTCCTCTTTCGGTTTAATCCCAGCATCCATCTCAACCAGGATACGAGCATAACCTATCTTCTCTTTCGTCGCCGTAAGCTTATCAGCCAGAATAGGCTTCCCGACCTTACTAGCAATTCTTCCTAACATGTGAGGGGACCAAAACTGTAAATCCAAGTTCGGGAGTTTAATCCAAACTGGAGTAGAACGCAGATTGGCCATATCCAACTTACACCCCGGTTCCCACACCCGAAGAATAATAGGATGATTACTCCTAAAGAACCACGGCCCCGCCTCAATTACCCTAAGCATATCCTCCTGTGATTCAAATCTGAAAATAAACACTCCTGCCTCGTTTTGGAAGATCTTCGGAACCGCAATTTTACTCCAACGTTGCGAAACAAACCTCTCCATAGCAAGGAAAGAGCATCTACTTCCCATAACCGCCCCAACCAGAGCAAATTTCCAAAAGTCACACTCCGATTGGACCTCACTTTTCGAGAATCGAAGAATCGGCGAGTCATCCTCCGAGAACTTCTCCAATCTCAAACAAAATTCCTTATCACGATTATTCGCCACAATATCACTCCACGTCTTCTTGGCCTGAGGGATCTTATCGACCTCCACATCGTTCCCCATCTTGAACGATTTCTGCAGATCCTCCAAACCAGACAAATGCTGCATCGCAGTCCCCAGATCTACCCCACCTTTCTCCGCATCCACAACTCCCTTACTTCCAAAATCCAACACCTTCTTCGGCGCACCAGAGAGCACCACAGGAATAGCTTGATTCACCGGTGTAATCGGTTGCCCCACAGGCACTGGAGCAGTAATTTTGGGCTTTCTTCCTCTACCCATGGTAGAAACCAGTAGAACGTTAGAGAGAGGAGAGACCTTCTCTCTCTACCAATGCCAGTTCAATATTAACCACGTGGAAGTGTTGGTCCATCAGCTTCCTGACTGCTTTTGATTGTATAGTTTTATCAGGGTATTCCTCTTTTTGAGGGAACCCCTTTTTCTTTCACTTTAGCCTTAGTTCTCACTCTCATTTCCACACCTTCGTTGAGGTTATCGAGTATCGACTCTGCTTAGGCACTACGTCGTAGTCCTATCTTGGAGTATGACTTGCATATGCATTCGTAGTCGTCTGGGCTATTGCAGTTAGGTCTTTGCAACCCCTTTTTTGTAGGTTCGGAGTTACCCGCTTCATAACTGACTTTTAGGTAGTCCCTATGCTCTTGCGCGGTATTATCCCACTGTTATTGCTCCCTTGGACTGTTGTCCGGTGTTTCTGTCACTTCTCTTGTCCTCTTATTGCACTCGTAGTGCTTTTCTTCTTACTGGTATAGCGGGGTTATATCGACTGCATAGCATGTCGACCCAAGTTGCCGGTAATTATTATTCTCTCATTGGTATGATTCCATGGGTAGCGCCTGATTCAACGTTGCGCTCCAATTAGGACCTTCAAGTCTTGAAAGACTGTTGCATAACGAGGTGCTTCTCATATTGCATAATGCTATGTAATTGCCAGATCGGGTTTTCCCGAGTAAGAGAAAGCTTGTCTTCTCTCTGGCGTTCATTTCCGGTATATTAGAACCAGGGGCACGGAGGGCGGGTCAGGTATTATACATATCCAATACACATCGGGGAATCCTAACTAACGCACCTCTCGCACTAATACTCAACCCTTATCCCAAAGTCTACTATTCCTAACTCGGTAATTCCTAAGTTCGGTAATTTCCAGTCATCAGAGCGTAACTACGCTCTGATACCACTTTTTATAACACCCCATCTCCATATACAATGATCGTCGCCCTAAGTCCATCTCATACATTAACATCGCAGCGGAAAAGTTCTACTAAATTGGTGTTACCGCCGTTAGTCACCCACGTGACTAACTAGGCCTGTTCTCTTAACAAGTCACGGTCTTGACTAACCGGATAATTACTCGAGCATCTAAAACATTACAATCCATAAACTACAACTTATACCGAGTATCTCATATCCTAATACATCATGCTAACATCTAAGTAATACACTAAACGAGTGTACATGCACAACTCGTGTAACAAATGTAAAAGCAACCCGAAGTACTCTACCCGCTCCTACTCTCAGGTTGAGTCTTCGTCTGGTACCTACCTACAAAGTTTAAATCACAGGCCCCAAGGGGCTCAGCACATGGCTGGCACAGAAAACGTGCAACCCACAAGCTAGCAGGGTTACACAAGACTACTTTGTCGTATACATGCAATTGTTTATTCATACAAGTAATAATAAGAAGTACGATAACAAACAACACATTTATGTGAAACATTCACAGCTCAAATAAATCAAACGTCGTAATGGACGCCCATCGATGAGTAAGTTAGATTCCTAACTCTTGTGGCCTGAGAATTGTTTAGTTCTCGTCTTTGACCATACCTTTTAAGTGTCTACCGTTCTCCTATTAGAACTGGTTGCTCTCTAACTGAATTGTTTATTTTTGTCGGGTCAAGGTAACCCTAGCCAATGAGTTATTAGCTCCATTGGGTTAATAAACACAAATTCTTAAGTTATGAGGGGTGTAGGCTTGACCCTCCCGCGCCTCCTGAATTTGCCTCCCACCTCGAACTGTTCACTCGAGCTGGTCGGGTGTGTTTGTCGACCCTAGGCGACAAGTCGTAGACGAGCCATATGCAGAAGACAGATTTGACCGGAGTCAGTCCCGGATTCCTCTCAAGTTCCAGTTAGTTGAAGTCTCATTGACAATTGGTTAGTTAAACCTCTCTCGGTATTAACCTACTAACAACTTGGAGTATTTATAACCTTGTACAATTGTTACTAAACATAGTTAATGAACACACTCTAAATCAAATTGTGTTAGTGTGCAATGGAGACACAATAACAATACAGTAGATCGGCTTCATGCTTAATCTTGTTTGGTCGTATCATAATAACACATAGCACACAAACCGAGGTAGACCCCGTTAGCAAACAAGCTACAAGAATCCCATACCGTACACCGGAGACTGGCTAGCTCTTAATCCCTCGTTCGCCTAATCCGCCGAACGCCTCTAACTTATCTAGATCTGTAACCAGAACTAGTATTAGTATCCTGAGTCTTATAACTAATTTGGTTCTCTTTTCAACTTAAACCTCATCCTAGGTTAACCCCGGTATAATAATATACCGTTAAACGGGTTCGTTCATTTAGGAGTGTTTTCAAGCTCAATTCCAATTCATTAACATACTAATGTCGTTAGCAGTTATTTAGTTGCACTGTTAGCAACTTTAGACTTATACGGACCTTGTATTAGGTTTTAGTATTTTTCACTATTCACCGTATTTCACTATTCACGTATACGTATTTTACTATTCATGTATACGTATTTTACTATCCACGTATACGTATTTTACTATTCACGTATACGTCTCGTATTTAACTATTCATATATACGTTGTTACCATTCATGTATACGTATTTATTATTCGTATACATATTTACTATTCATGTATACGTATTTACTATTCATGTATACGTATTTACTATTCATGTATACGTATTTACTATTCACGTATACGAGTACTATTTATGTACACCAAAAATTTTCGTATACGTCCGTATGATACTCTGTATCATACGTATTTATTTCTTTTTCCAATATAACTTGTATTTTCATTAAAAATACTTTAAGTATTAATTTCTCCTACACTTATTAAATTACGGGTATACCCCTCGTATACCATAATTTATATACGGGTCCCGTTTAACCCCGTCTTAACTCTGTTTCTTTTACAACTTGTTTCTAAATTCTTTATTTAATTTCCTTAACCTTGTAAACACATAAAAATGTGTTTTTTACAGTACTTACCCATAGTTTTCTCATAATCTCTATTTTACTCATCGTAAGTTCTAAACTTGTTATTTTTTTATTTCTAATTTCTTCAAAGTCTTACTTAATTAATTTCTTTATACTTTTGGTCAATTACCAAAATATACCCAAGTTTGACCAGTCTTTTATGGTCAAACCCCCTAACCTTCCATAATTTACAATATTATCCCTAAAGTTAATTTAACTTAACTTTTTATTCCTTTATCCTTTTAATATATAATCTTTTGCTACAAATTTTATTCTAGCTCCTCTAAACATTTTATAAACTGTCATTGACCAAGTTTGACCACGTTTGACCTCATTTGACCAGGGAAATTACCATTTTACCCTTGTGGTCTTTTCTTTTATCCTAACTCATTTATTAACCAATTTAACTCTAATTAATTTCTAATTTTTGTAACTAATTTTCCTACAGATTTTTGAACATCAAAAATCATTTTAAACATCTCTAAGTCACCAGATTTAATTATCTAATGTTATAGTATATATATACCACCCTTTATTTACCTTAAATATACCAAAAACCTTATAAATTCCTTATAACACTTATAAACTCTTTATAAACTGTAAACTTAATTTTAAAATTATTTTCTCATCATCTAAACTCTCAAAAATTCCATATTGACCTCATATATTTTTGGTAATCTCCATTAGGTACTAAAATTTCTTAAATTTTACATATTACTCTTAATTATACTAATTCCTTTAATTTAACTAAGATAGATATTTTTTTCCTAACTCAATTAATACCCTTAATTTTCGGCCATAATATAAACCATAGTTTATGAATTTTTCTTGTATATTATGATAGCTTGTATTGAAGCTTATATCGTAAGGAGTATAAATCTATTCTTAGATTTAATAAACATTAACTTTTAATAAGCTAAAAACTGAATATTAATCACCAAAATTTCGGCAATAAATAATAAGATGAACAATATGTTAGATCATATATAGATCAACAATTAGAACCTTGAAATAGGTAGTTGTAGGATTTACCTGGTATATTAACCTTTAGCTTAATATTAAGCTTGTTTTTCCTTAGAAATTTTGACAGCAATTTGCTAGAGAAAATGGCTCCAAAATCATATAATAAGATGAAGAATAAGATGGGTTAGTATCCCACGCCAATCGGCTGTAACAAAAACCAAAGAATAAGAAGTTTTCAAGAAGGCAATGTTTTACCTCGAGAATCAAAGGCACTTCTTCATGGTTTTTCCTGAGAATCTGGGGGCTCATGAGCTATGGTTGTAAATCTCTTGAAAATAGAATTCCGTCAAGCTATCAAGCTTGTGATTTGGAGTTAGGACGAGAAAGTTATGATTTCTACAAGGCAAGGTGTTCTTTAAGGCTCAAAACTAAGAACATTGGAATTGTTTTGTGTTGTTTCTTCAAAGAGAGGAGGAGATACGACCTTGGAAGCTCTCATATGATAGGTAAGAGTCTGATTAATGATTCACTAAGGGGACAAGATGATTTGGCAATTAAAGAAGTCATGGTGGGTGGAATAGTGAATTTAAAGCATTTTTGGAGCTTAATGACTCACCACCATGTGGGCCAGCCTAGGTCCTTGTTTGGCCCAATTTTTTTTGTTTCTCCAATGTGTTTATGTAATATTTGATGCATTAAACTCGTTTGTAAGGACTTATACCATGTGTTAGGTATGTTATATAGCCAAAAATGACTTAAAACACCACTTTATGTGCTTCCAGGTTCACATTGATTATGCAATTTGTTTTGGCTAGTTTAAATGTGTCCTTAATACATTTACAACCTTTAGAAACTTTGTTCATGAAATAGCATGTTGCTCATTCCACTTTAAACCAAGTCGTTTAGTGGTTTCTCCTTGACTTTCGTCAGTTTAGTACCTGTTTACTGTGGACTTTGTATACTTAATTTGTGTGTATATGCAATGGATCCTATGACCATTTAATTGTTGTTACCTTATTTCTTTATGGTATTTTGGCTCATTAGCCTTTTCGTTCCATGTATACATGCTTAAAGCACATTTTTGTGCTCTAAGGTGCGTTTTCGGTTTAAACGCTAATTCCTCTTAATGCGTATTACTACTCTTAGAGGTATTTCACATTTGAAATCTCTTGGGAACTTATTGGTAGTTCCCTAATTTATTTGTGCTCTTTAAAACACCTTTTGCTCTAATTGTTCCTAAAGCATGTTTTGGTGTAAATTGTTGTTAAACACTTCTTCTAATGTTTCTAAGGCACGTTCTAGCCTTAGTATATCCTAATTAGATAGTTCATTAATATATTAAGGTTTGGGGTATTTCAAATACCTCCAACCTATGGGGTATACAATGAGTGGAAACAGGTATAAGCAGCTTGCAAGGAGCATAGCTTACAACAATAAGGCTTAAAAGTCATGAACCAACTACGTCGTGTAGATTCAAACAGTTGCAAAACCCACGTCATCTAAAAACAAGACTTGCAAGAGATATTGCTTCATACGACAAACAGGTCGACAAACTGAACCACCCGATTTGAGCTTAACAGCACTTCAATGTCACTGTCACTAGAGCATCAGCCTAGTATACAGTTGACGAAGCTTTTAATTTCCCTTCATGCCTCCTATAGAAATGGTAACACAGGGGCATAGGAATCCTTATAATGCCAACAATGGCCTAGTCCACACTTGGACACTACGAGGAACTTGAGGAAAGATACCTCTTGTAACCGAAGACCACCAATGTGGTGAAGATGTGAACCCTTAGAAAAGGATTCCATCAACAATAACAGCAAAGCATGTGCAAGTAGATATTGCCAAGAGGTGATCGAACAAGGAAAAGAGATTTCCAAACCATTACGACTTAAAGGAGTAAGTATACTCCATATGAAACCAAGAACATGGTAGACCTTGCCATGAGACTTATGAGTGGAGGCAAACCCCTCAACAAGAACATTCATTTGTCGGTGATAGAAGACTCTTTAAGTAGAGAACGGGACCAGAAAACCCTTGAAGTTTCTTGGGATGTCCCGGTGATGTACATGCAAAAGTAAAACTGCACAGCTAGTGTAACACCCCAACTACTAACAATACACTTAACAACACCTTGCAGCGGAAATCACAACTCACAACATAACTTAAACTCCTTGGTGTTACACGCCGTTAGCCACCTACGTGGCTAACAAGGCTAACATACATACATTGTACCGGTCTGATGGACTAAACTCCCGAGCAACTACACATAAATCCCGTTCCATGTCCAACAATCATTATACTCTTACATTACAGCTGTACCGAGTAATTACCAACTAACGCCGATACATTTTCGGTCTTACTACACCTATAATACATCCACAATTCTCATGACTACCACATACGAACACTACCCCGTCCTACTCTCGAACGGCTTCCAGTTCCTTGTACCTGAAAAGTATGGGAGCCCCCCAAAGGGGGTCAGCACCTTTGCTGGTATGGTAATCCCGCAGCCCACATGCTACCGGGCCACGCACAACTATTTGTCGTCTTAGCATGCGGTTGATTTATTTCAAACATGTACCAACTCACACACATATCATGCTTATAGGCAAACATCCATTAATAGGACACAAACATAAAGTTAGCACACTCAACATAACAACACACTTCACTTTACAACATACGTAACTTAGTCTCTCTCCTTTTAGAGGATATACACTTTACTTAGGGAGTGCCGGGTGCTGTAAGCCCGAGCACAACATACATGCATTTCCATTACTCGAGTGGCGGCCTCATATAGGACCGAACATAACATACACAATTTCCCCCTAGCTCCAATAGTGATGAGGTAGGTAAGCCTTGGTTAAGCTTGTGGGTGGTTGTATTCCAAGAAGGAAAAACAACCATAACATAACAGAGAGGGAGTCGATGCAGCATAGGCGTCAACTCCCTAACAACATTACACATAATTCCCCTCCTAGCCGATGTGGAGGTCGGGTAGGTAAGCTTTGGCTAAGCTAATGGGAGGTCGAAATCCAATGAAGGAAGACAACCCTTAACATAACAGGATGGGAGTTAATTCTCATATATATATTAACTCCCAAACAATACGCGCGACCGGAACAGACCGGATTCCTCTCCATACATAACATATATTTATTAGTTAGAGGTTCCCTTATGGAACTATTCACATACATACATCACATAGTGTTACTAACTCGGTTAGACACATAAGGGGAGTAATATCCCTTTTAACAAACATGGATAACTTTATCCGATGACAACAACAACATGCCAAACAAATCACATACATCACACATAATCACAACATATACTAACGCACGGATAGCCGTAGTTAGAACGTTCCCATGGGTTGGGACGTTTATTCCGAATACCGATTTCTTATGTGAACCTAAGGTCGGTTAACTATTATTTAACACATAACTAAGGTTAAGCGGTATCGGAATTAATCACGCTACAATAATGAATTACTGTAAACTCATTTCATGCTTTATCTTGCAAGGTGGCAAACACACAGAAAAACACATTGGCATACAAGCCGGTGTAATCCGGTAGGACACAGGTTGCAAGAAAACCATACCTCGGTCCTTGTTGAGTTCGAGTTCCACCGAAGGTAGTTCCTATACATAATTAATAACGTTGGTTAATTACCTTTCATGAACTCTCGGTTTACTAAGTGGTTCACATGTTTACACAACGAGTTTTCACCCTAAAACTTACACTTAATTATCCTCATAATACACACTAGGGTTTACTACATAAGCCTCATTACCTTAAATTTAATTTAATTTTTTTAATTTATTTTTTTTTGTTTCTGGTCCGGACCTCCCCACAGGGGCGGTCCCTAGGGGCGGTCCATGACAGAGGCTCCGACGATTTTTTATTTTTTTTTTTTTTTTTTTTGCCCGGACCTCCCCACAGGGGCGGTCCTTAGGGCGGTCCACGACAGAGGCCCTGACGAAAATTTTTTCCTTGTTTCTGGTATGGACCTCCCCACAGGGGCGGTCCCTAGGGGCGGTCCACAACAGAGGGCAATTTTCAAAGTGTTTTTCTTCTCATTTTGAACTCCAAATTGAACCCAATTTTTTTTTAATCATTTCACATGTTTTCCCACATGTTTTAACACCTTCTTGGCACCCTTAAACCTCTCTAACACCTTGTCTAAATCATCACCCAACTCTTGGTTATCTTCACCCAAATTTCCACACTTATCCTGTTATAAGTGCTAAAACTTAGTTTCTATTAAGTGTTTGCTACAGATTTTCCCCAACACTCTCACCCACTTATTAGTCCAAGAATAATGCAACATTCCCCCCTTAGAGTTCACTCATCTCCCATTTCCATTTATCTAGTTATCAACAGATTTTTCATACTAAGTTTTTCCTCTAGGTGGGAATGCATTTAAACCATTAAATTCCTGCACGAATTTTGACATGACCTCCCCATAATTTTACCATATTCCCACACATTATTTAGCCCTCAAAACACTCAAATCCACAACTCATCCAAAAACACCAAACCACACTTAAATCTCATCATTTCCACATAATAGCACCCAATATACATAACCCTTAAAAGCTTGGCTCTTAGGCCCTTAAACAACATAAATTTAAACACTGAATTTCCTCATATTATTCGCAACACCTGCATTTCACTGAACATTTATATTTGCACCAAAACAACAAATTTTCCTTAAACACCACACAAGCTTAAGGTGAGTTATTTATCTTGGATTTTCTTCCAAAACTTTCCCATCCCAAGTTCTACAATAATCAAACAAGCATCAAGGTGAGTTTCTTACCTTAATCTCACAAATTCTCCTTTCCTTTACCAATCTCCTCTTCCTCCCTCTCTTGATCAAAATCGGCCATATGGGAATGGAGTTTCCAAACTCCATCCCAACATTCAATAAACACAAAAATGGATTCAATTAACCATTTAAACCCTTAGGAGATGCTAAATCAATTTAAGGGTTAATACACAAGGTTAGCGTTTACCTTTTCGGAACCTTTTAAGAGAGACTTTCACCCTTGAATCAAAAGGGACATTCCACCACCATTGGAGGGTTGAAATGAAGCTCAAAACAAGAAGAAAAACAAGGTATCAAAGAGGGTAAAAATCGGCCAACACCATGGGTGGAGAAAAATGAGGTTTTTCTTGGAGATTTTTACCTTGTTTGAAAGAGGAGACTTCAAGCTTCAAGATGGTGTGCTTTACTCCCCAAATGGCCAAAACCCATGGAGACGAAGTTCTTCATTTTCGAATTTTGAAAAGAGGGAATGATAGAGGGTGATGAGAGGAAGAAGAATATGTGATTATTTTTGTGATTGGAGCTTGTATGAAGCTTGGGCATGGCATTGAAGTTGAAGTAGCCATTGGGAGAAGAGGAAATCGGCTGGCACCAGAGGGGAGGAGAAAAAAAACGTTGGA
This sequence comes from Limonium bicolor, assembly GCA_023374045.1. Classification (NCBI taxonomy): domain Eukaryota; kingdom Viridiplantae; phylum Streptophyta; class Magnoliopsida; order Caryophyllales; family Plumbaginaceae; genus Limonium; species Limonium bicolor. The sequence continues at coordinate 136,043,471 of CM041783.1, forward strand.
AGAAGAAGAAAGAGAGGAAAGAGAAAAGGAAAAGAGAAAGTGAGGGAGGAGAGAGAGGGTGGGGGTACCTTTTTACTTTTTGCCTTTTGACTTATTTAATTAGTTAACTAGTCATGTGTGAGGGGCTGTCTACATTAATAAAACCGGCCCACATAACTGTTACAGGCTGGAGCGGTTTTTTGTCTTTTACAGAAAACGCTCGTTTATTTACCCGGTTTGACACTATTCACTAACCGGGCCTGTTTTCCGGAATTTTCTTGTTTATTTAATTTGAATGGTTATTATACTCCCATTAATATTTATTTATAGTTATATGATCAACTATAATTTTTACGGGGTCATTTGACTGTTTAAAGTCACGTTTTCGGGTTTTCTCGAAAACGCGCTTTTGACTCCGTTACCGTTTTAACACATTATTTGGATCCGTTTTCTTCCGGAATTTTTCCCACATGTTCTTAGTATGTAATTAGGGTATAAAAATATATTTATAACCCTATTGAAGGTTATATGCCTCCTAAAATAATTAAATATGCGTTTTCACGTTTTATGTCTTTTACGTATTTCGTTTTTCTTTTTGGTTTTTATTTCTTCACCAACGATCTTAAGGACTTAATTAGCCTTAGAAAATTATAGTTACACAATTAATTAACACATTAAGGTTTGGGGTATTTCAATCTACCCCCCTTAAAAGAACTTCGTCCTCGAAGTTCACACTTCCCACATATCATTGGTTAGAATACGGGGATTACTTGCAACATAACACTTCCATAACAAACATATTTTACATCACAACCTCGGACCTAACGGCCCGGGTAACACATCCATACATACATAACATGACATCACATACTTACATAGTATCCTCGGACTTAATGGTCCGGGTACCTTAACAACATTGTACATACATAACAACCCTTAGACTCTTAGGTCTGGGTAACATAACAACCTTTAGACACATGGTCTAGGTAACATAACACTTTCAGAATTCAATCACATTAGGACTCAAGGTCCAAAATAAATTACTACACATACCACACAACATGTCATAGCATGTATATCAACCAGAAATTCCTTTTCCATCTCTTCATGAGTTTGAGACCCATGTAGAGTACATATACACTGTGATCCCGCAGAACCGGTCGCGATGGACACTCTGGTCCCCGTTCCTTTGGGAGATCAAAACAATTGCATACATCTTTAAAATATACTTCTCATGTCACCGGTCCTAAGACAAAGGCTCATACGTCCTCAGCTCGTGAGCAAGTAGTAGGAAAATACCCTCTATGAGGTTAGTATAATGAAATCCTTTATTGGAAGGATACAAGTTGAAAATCCTTTACAAGGTCACATAAAGGTAGTCCTTCCTTTGAAAATACCGTTTAAGAATCTTAAAAATATTAATTGATGTCTTGAAAATACCAATTGAGAATTTGAAACCCAATTTTTAAAATTCTTTTGAAAATTCAATACAACTCCAAGTCCAATTATTGTTAACTGCATCTTATTCTTGATGTGGTTATTTGTGACCACTTATAGGGAGTTTCAAGAATCATCTAGCCCTAATGTGATCAGCATCAGAGTTGAACTATCTTTCCACCCCAATTTGTGTTCGGCTTCCCTTGATCTCATGATAATCAAGTTTCACCTCCCACTTCAATTTCAAACAACAACTAATTCAAACATGTATCATTTTCTATCTTTTAATCCATCTAGTCATAACCATACATCTCCAAGGATAGAACTCCGTCTATCAATCATCTTCCAGGTTCCTTTTAATTCAAGTTACCTAGGGAATTTAATTCTCACTAGGTTCTATGTTGGTGTCATACCTCTTCATAAATCACAATACTGTATATATACTTTTATCAAAATACAGTATATGGTTTACATTTGGTATCATATAAACATATACTGTCGGGGTTTTAGTTCCCCAGGAGTGTTCTACTCCCTTATACATATACTTTCACACACATCCTTTAACACAACAACACACTTATCACAATGGTATTCGCATCTTCGTGTGCAATTACCACAATTAACCATGAATGAATGCGTATGTTTATGTGGCACACACACCAATCATCAAAACAAATTATTTTGTGCTATGCACACCATAGTTCACGTACACTCGTACGGTAATAGACACTAAGTGAATCTGCGCTCTACCCCCTTAAAGGGATTACGCCCACGTAATCAATCACTTAATCACTGGTTTATAACGGCCTACCCGTCGTGAAGTGTTTTATCTCCCACGCGGTTTATTATACACTGTGTTCTGGTTTGAGGATCTTAGCCATATTGGCGGTTTAGTCCCTAACCAGAATTCTCTTTAGAGTTTACTTTAACTCTTAACCGGTTTCGGTTCTGGCCTGTGGGGCTATAGGCGTTAGTAATTAGCCATCCACTCATGTTCACTACACACAATAACACTTGAATTGCTGGCTCGCTAGTTTCTGCTGCGCAACTCTGACCATTTAGAGCTTAGTTTGCCCCATACATTATTCTTACTGTGGTATACATCCCCGATTATCACCTTTATCTTGGTAATAACGGTTTTCTCAACCAACGCTGGGTATGTCTTACCGTGAGCGAATTCGGTGAGTTACAAACTTTCTATTCACTTCCATGATAATTTACTGTATTCCACACTGATTTTCTTAATTTCCTTCCGACTTACTGTCGGTTACGTTTGAGCTACTGCCTATTGTGTAGTACTCTGTTGGGTATCCCAACACTTGAGGTATATTCCATACCGATACTTAATAATCGTGTTACTGCAGTCACTTACGCCACCAAGTACCCTTTGATTGGTACGACCGGGCTTATCTTATGCATCGGTTTTATTACATCATATCTTGTTCTTCCCTTACATTTAACATTTCCCAAACTTCCTAGCTATCTCACTCGATCATTACCGCGCAAGGGCAATACCAAAAACACTCAGTCATACAGGGTGCAGAGGCGTAAACTCTTGACAGTAAGTCTCTTATGATAGCACTAGGAATTCATACTGTGTTCCTTATCACGTAGCATCAATACTGGCGTATTGCTCAGTCTGTGTATCATCACTTATTTGTATGTCCATTGAGTTTCACTCATAACTGGTCTTATTGCCACATTATTATTTAACAATACTTATGCACGGTCGCTTACTGCGGTCCGTGCTTTCACTCATTGTATAACATTAGCTTACACTGCATCCTCATTATATTAGCTTCCACCATCCCTGTGTTTCGCCATTTATTTGGCTGGTTGCTAAATACGCTATTATTTGATCTTTGTGCTCCTTGAGCGTTGTTCATTACACATTAGCATCCCACGCCTATGGTGGTTGCTATTTGACTTATTGCCTTTGTGGTCTCCACCACTGGTATAAACGCTTCTATGCGTATAATACTCATTCAATTACTCTTAGGTACCAACCTCATAGGCCGTTCCTAACATATCTCTCAAACTTGGTTCACATAACTACCGGCAGTTGGCGGTCTCACATATCACGAGGTATCCCCACTCTTGAAGCAGTGGTTCGTTATCCGCTTACTTACCTATATAACATAAACTTCCATAATCAATAGAATTTACTTAACACATTGTACTTGTGGCTTATAGCTCTATTGCCGCGGCTCTGCTCATTGTAGGCTTTTCACGCATATTTCTTCTCCGTACATATTACACGGTTTTTATGAGGTGTTTGTATTCGGCACCATGACAAAGTCCGTCGTTCCTTTCAGGGATGCTCCTCAGGATGTCAGACGTCCTCCTGACACTTATGCTTAAATTGGGGTGTTAGTTTCAACCCTTGCATTCATGTCATGTCATCTCATTCAACCATTGTTGATCTAAACGCCCTTTTTAGGATGGTTCCTGGGTGTTACTAGGTTATGCCATTACATCTGGCTTGCACTTACTGGTATGTTTAATTTACTACTTCGCCATGCATTCTTTGTTGGGTTGAATATTCTCCTTAGTGAGATTCTTATCCCTAGTGATCATCTCGGGAGTCTCGTCCCGATCCTTGCACATTAACGTATCCATAGTAGGCATCTGCCTCACCATATGTAGGCTGGGTACTTACTCCAGCTATTGTGTTCATCCATCAGATCCTTAAGACATATGCTATGTCTTTATTTACTAACCAGTGCACTTCGCACTAGTTCACCTTTAAACATTTCCTTAAAATAAACTTACTAATTCCTTTAGTCTTCTTAACTTGACTGGTTGCCTTTACTTCAACCATACTTGGTAATCCATTGCTCTTGCTTGACTTTTACTTCGGACCGTAGTATGGAGTCGACTACTTCCCGTGTTCCAGACTCCACTCGTATACATACGTGGGGTACCCTGCTGATACATTGCTACTTGCCCGACTACCCCATAAAAGGTTTGTCAGGCCCACAAGCTCCTATCGGAGTGCGGTCGTCCCACATTTCAGTTGGTACACTCGTAGTGTCCGTCACACGCCTAGGTGAAGTATTCTGTTGTCAACTCCTCTTATAATCCTATGATAATATGCATTCCATGCTTCCCGAACTTAATCAAGGGAAGTGTATCCACTGTTGTATTATTATGAACTCACTCCATTCCCTCGGGTTGTTACCCTTGGGTTTACCGGTTTCCATCCGGTTGTTTAAAAGTAACCGGGTAAACTTACCTACTATGTGGCACTGAGGCCCGCGTAGGTCTTCTGGTTTGGTTTTAAGAAAAGAAGGATTGAAATAAAATGGGTTTGAAAGAAAATCTGGTTTTGAAAAGAGTTTGAAAATGAATTTAAGTTTGAAAGAAAATTCTCATGGTTTCACAACATTTTCCGCCTTAACCAAGTCTAGCTTCTTGCTGACTGGTGTGTTTCCAATTACAGAGGTCAGGCTGCTAAGCCTTTCCACAGTTATGATGATCTCACTTTACTTCATGGTACTTTACTAAGTACTTTATAGTTGCTAATAATTTGCCGCCAGCCTTGTTGTAGCTGCACTTGCCTTGGCAAGTGCGCCATGCTGACTGGCTACTGGTTCAATACACATCGGTTGCGGTACTGCTTTGACCCGCTTTAACATCTGTGGCCTTGCTGGCCCTTGCTTGATCTTATCGTCTTAACAACAATTCCTTGGGTAGTTCTCTCTGTCTTCACCTGATAACCATTAACTAGGGTGTTTCCCATTCTGGGAGACCCCTTTTTTACTTAGTATCGTATCCTCCTCGTACTACGTCGTAGTTCTTTGCTCGGTTGGTGTACCGTTGGTGTGTTAGTCAACATTGTAGTCCCGTAGACACTCGTCTCGGGTTTCTACTATTTCACTTCTCCACGTTTGCACGCTTAGTGCTTGTAAGCTGGTTGTCCTCGACTGCTTCGCATGTCGACCCAGGGTGCTGGAAATTCTATTTTCTTATGCATAAGATCCTTCACTTTTCGCTATTCCATACGGCAGACATTGTTAAAATGGAGACCGTCTTCGGGATCCACACCTTTCGGGCTTGACCGTATGACCCGAACCTATAAACATCATTATACACATCACAGAGATCGGGTATTCCCGAGTAAGAGAGGACTTCCATCTCTCTGTCGTTCTTTCCAAGTTATATAATAGGGTTTGTGGAGGGCGGGATGGATACTGTAGGTATCCAGTACACACTGGTGTTCCCTAACTAGCGTACTTCTCACGCTATCACTCAACCCTTAACCCAAAGTACTAAACTCTTAACTCGGCACTCCCTAAGCTCGGTATTTCAGTCATCGGAGCGATACTTCGCTCTGATACCACTTTTTGTAACACACCCCAACTACTAACAATACACTTAACAACACCTTGCAGCGGAAATCACAACTCACAACAAACTTAAACTCCTTGGTGTTACACGCCGTTAGCCACCTACGTGGCTAACAAGGCTAATACATACATTGTACCGGTCTGATGGACTAAACTCCCGAGCAACTACACATAAATCCCGTTCCATGTCCAACAATCATTATACTCTTACATTACAGCTGTACCGAGTATTTACCAACTAACGCCGATACATTTTCGGTCTTACTACACCTATAATACATCCACAATCTCATGACTACCACATACGAAACTACCCCCGTCCTACTCTCGAACGGCTTCCAGTTCCTTGTACCTGAAAAGTATGGGAGCCCCCCAAAGGGGGTCAGCACCTTTGCTGGTATGGTAATCCCGCAGCCCACATGCTACCGGCCACGCACAACTATTTGTCGTCTTAGCATGCGGTTGATTTATTTCAAACATGTACCAACTCACACACATATCATGCTTATAGGCAAACATCCATTAATAGGACACAAACATAAAGTTAGCACACTCAACATAACAACACACTTCACTTTACAACATACGTAACTTAGTCTCTCTCCTTTTAGAGGATACACTTTACTTAGGGAGTGCCGGGTGCTGTAAGCCCGAGCACAACATACATGCATTTCCATTACTCGAGTGGCGGCCTCATATAGGACCGAACATAACATACACAATTTCCCCCTAGCTCCAATAGTGATGAGGTAGGTACCTTGGTTAAGCTTGTGGGTGGTTGTATTCCAAGAAGGAAAAACAACCATAACATAACAGAGAGGGAGTCGATGCAGCATAGGCGTCAACTCCCTAACAACATTACACATAATTCCCCTCCTAGCCGATGTGGAGGTCGGGTAGGTAAGCTTTGGCTAAGCTAATGGGAGGTCGAAATCCAATGAAGGAAGACAACCCTTAACATAACAGGATGGGAGTTAATTCACATATATATATATTAACTCCCAAACAATACGCGCGACCGGAACAGACCGGATTCCTCTCCATACATAACATATATTTATTAGTTAGAGGTTCCCTTATGGAACTATTCACATACATACATCACATAGTGTTACTAACTCGGTTAGACACATAAGGGGAGTAATATCCCTTTTAACAAACATGGATAACTTTATCCGATGACAACAACAACATGCCAAACAAATCACATACATCACACATAATCACAACATATACTAACGCACGGATAGCCGTAGTTAGAACGTTCCCATGGGTTGGGACGTTTATTCCGAATACCGATTTCTTATGTGAACCTAAGGTCGGTTAACTATTATTTAACACATAACTAAGGTTAAGCGGTATCGGAATTAATCACGCCACAATAATGAATTACTGTAAACTCATTTCATGCTTTATCTTGCAAGGTGGCAAACACACAGAAAAACACATTGGCATACAAGCCGGTGTAATCCGGTAGGACACAGGTTGCAAGAAAACCATACCTCGGTCCTTGTTGAGTTCGAGTTCCACCGAAGGTAGTTCCTATACATAATTAATAACGTTGGTTAATTACCTTTCATGAACTCTCGGTTTACTAAGTGGTTCACATGTTTACACAACGAGTTTTCACCCTAAAACTTACACTTAATTATCCTCATAATACACACTAGGGTTTACTACATAAGCCTCATTACCTTACTTAAATTTAATTTTATTTTTTTTATTTTTTTTTTGTTTCTGGTCCGGACCTCCCACAGGGGCGGTCCCTAGGGGCGGTCCATGACAGAGGCTCCGACGATTTTTTTTTTTTTTTTTTTTTTTTTGCCCGGACCTCCCCACAGGGGCGGTCCTTAGGGGCGGTCCACGACAGAGGCCCCGACGAAATTTTTTTCCTTGTTTCTGGTATGGACCTCCCCACAGGGGCGGTCCCTAGGGGCGGTCCACAACAGAGGGCAATTTTCAAAGTGTTTTTCTTCTCATTTTGAACTCCAAATTGAACCCAATTTTTTTCTAATCATTTCACATGTTTTCCACATGTTTTAACACCTTCTTGGCACCCTTAAACCTCTCTAACACCTTGTCTAAATCATCACCCAACTCTTGGTTATCTTCACCCAAATTTCCACACTTATCCTGTTATAAGTGCTAAAACTTAGTTCTCTTAAGTGTTTGCTACAGATTTTCCCCAACACTCTCACCCACTTATTAGTCCAAGAATAATGCAACATTCCCCCCTTAGAGTTCACTCATCTCCCATTTCCATTTATCTAGTTATCAACAGATTTTTCATACTAAGTTTTTCCTCTAGGTGGGAATGCATTTAAACCATTAAATTCCTGCACGAATTTTGACATGACCTCCCCATAATTTTACCATATTCCCACACATATTTAGGCCCTCAAAACACTCAAATCCACAACTCATCCAAAAACACCAAACCACACTTAAATCTCATCATTTCCACATAATAGCACCCAATATACATAACCCTTAAAAGCTTGGCTCTTAGGCCCTTAAACAACATAAATTTAAACACTGAATTTCCTCATATTATTCGCAACACCTGCATTTCACTGAACATTTATATTTGCACCAAAACACAAATTTTCCTTAAACACCACACAAGCTTAAGGTGAGTTATTTATCTTGGATTTTCTTCCAAAACTTTCCCATCCCAAGTTCTACAATAATCAAACAAGCATCAAGGTGAGTTTCTTACCTTAATCTCACAAATTCTCCTTTCCTTTACCAATCTCCTCTTCCTCCCTCTCTTGATCAAAATCGGCCATATGGGAATGGAGTTTCCAAACTCCATCCCAACATTCAATACACAAAAAATGGATTCAATTAACCATTTAAACCCTTAGGAGATGCTAAATCAATTTAAGGGTTAATACACAAGGTTAGGGTTTACCTTTTCGGAACCTTTTAAGAGAGACTTTCACCCTTGAATCAAAAGGGACATTCCACCACCATTGGAGGGTTGAAATGAAGCTCAAAAACAAGAAGAAAAACAAGGTATCAAAGAGGGTAAAAATCGGCCAACACCATGGGTGGAGAAAAATGAGGTTTTTCTTGGAGATTTTTACCTTGTTTGAAAGAGGAGACTTCAAGCTTCAAGATGGTGTGCTTTACTCCCAAATGGCCAAAACCCATGGAGACGAAGTTCTTCATTTTCGAATTTTGAAAAGAGGGAATGATAGAGGGTGATGAGAGGAAGAAGAATATGTGATTATTTTGTGATTGGAGCTTGTATGAAGCTTGGGCATGGCATTGAAGTTGAAGTAGCCATTGGAGAAGAAGAGGAAATCGGCTGGCACCAGAGGGAGGAGAAAAAAAACGTTGGAAGAAGAAAAAGAGAGGAAAGAGAAAAGGAAAAGAGAAAGTGAGGGAGGAGAGAGAGGGTGGGGTACCTTTTTACTTTTTGCCTTTTGACTTATTTAATTAGTTAACTAGTCATGTGTGAGGGGCTGTCTACATTAATAAAACCGGCCCACATAACTGTTACAGGCTGGAGCGGTTTTTTTGTCTTTTACAGAAAACGCTCGTTTATTTACCCGGTTTGACACTATTCACTAACCGGGCCTGTTTTCCGGAATTTTCTTTTTTTTTTATTTGAATGGTTATTATACTCCCATTAATATTTATTTAAGTTTATGATCAACTATAATTTTTACGGGGTCATTTGACTGTTTAAAGTCACGTTTTCGGGTTTTCTCGAAAAACGCGCTTTTGACTCCGTTACCGTTTTAACGCATTATTTGGATCCGTTTCTTCCGGAATTTTTCCCACATGTTCTTAGTATGTAATTAGGGTATAAAAATATATTTATAACCCTATTGAAGGTTATATGCCTCCTAAAATAATAAATATGCGTTTTCACGTTTTATGTCTTTTACGTATTTCGTTTTTCTTTTTGGTTTTTATTTCTTCACCAACGATCTTAAGGACTTAATTAGCCTTAGAAATTATAGTTACACAATTAATTACACATTAAGGTTTGGGGTATTTCAGCTAGAGCTTATAACCAATACGCAGCACTGGGAAGACAATAATTGTCAAAAACAATCAATGTGAATGCACATTGCACACCACGAATGACAACGCTCAAGAGAGCTTGTAACCCGATGAATTATCTCATCCTTGATCAGCCAAGATACTTGGTAAATTACATCATAAATGATGAAGTAATGTGAGGTAAGCTAACCTACACATTAAACCCAAATGGAAGAAGAAACACCTTCTCATTAAAATAACAATATTGCGGTATGCTACGACAACCGTCATACACGCGAACATTGGAAACCCCCGATGTATTCACACCATAAGGGAATGGTGCCACTGACAATGGCAAGGAGTAAAGAGAAACTACCACAGTAACAGAATCAGTAAAAACAATGTTGTATAATGAGTAAGAATACGGTGCGCAACAAACGACCGTTATGAGGAAGTAGTAGAAAATGACACGGAGTATAAGTATGAGAAGACAGACGAAATATTCATTCTTATCACATAAGTGACTTACTGTCAAGCGTTTACGCCTCTGCACTCTGTATGACTGAGTGTTTTTGGTATTACACTTGTGCAGCTAATGATCTAATGGGATATCTAGGAATATGGAAAATGTAAATCGTAGTAAACCTTTCTTTTCACCAACGAACATGGCATTAGCCAGTTAAGCAAGCTTAGCAACAAACCGTGCGACCTAAGGCCAAAGTAGCACGATGAATGTAAAAACACACTAACATCACAAGATGTTAATTCCATTGGAATAAAAGGTGAAAGAAGACTTAAGAAAGTCACTAGGACCGACGCATGGAAAATGCAAGGTCATACAAGTAAAGGACACTTGTACTGAACCAAAGAAACTGGTATAAATCAAAAGCTATTGACAACATAGGAAGCACTACAACTTGGTAGTGACTTAACTTCGCTCGACAATAAGTCGGAGAAACTTCGCGAATAATTGTGGGTAGTAGAAATAATATGCAAAATAGATTGCCAGAGAGCTGGTTATAAATCTAAACCCATCGAATCCAAAACACGGTAAAAGAATACCACCTTTGTTTAATAACCTTATTCCCACAATAGAGGGATAAAAAAGCGATGTGTAGCACATTAAGCATAACAAGAAGGGTCAATAACCCAATTATCAGGATCGCACAGCAGAAGCTAGTGGGCCCTAGCTAGGAGATTAATATACCTATTAAGTATAATAGAGTGGCTATCAATGCCTTGAAGCCTAATAGGCTAGAACCGAATTAATTATGAGTTAAATAAACTCATGTAGGAATTCTTGGTGCAAGGACTAACCATTAGGATGGTTAAGACCCTTTGACCAGAGTACATTATATAATAAACTGTAGTGAAGCTAGAATGCTTCAGAGTGCCCAAATTGAAAGAACCAATGTTCAATAATACATATGGTAGATTACGTGGGCGTAATCCCTTTTAAGGGGGGTAGAGTGAAAACCGCTCAATGTAAGTTTCATGAATAAAACACATAAACTATAAGGTGCATAGCACAAATGAGAATTGATTTGATGAATGGTACTTATGTTAAATAACAACCTATTCATATATCATTTTAAATGTGGTAATTAACACGAGAGATGCAAATACCATAACACGAGTCGGTATAAAACCGATGTAGAGCCTAGAGGAGAGTGAGTTCCCTAGGCGACTGTGTGAGGAAATTGAGAACGAGTAGTGGACGGAGCTCCACAAGTATTGTATCCCCTAAAAATAGTACAATAATCGTGAGTAATAGATGAATGAAGTCCCTGAGTAGTGTATTCTTAGGTAAATTATTGGAAACAAATTGAAGACGATTGATTTTACATGTATTGTATTCCCTAACTAGAATAGTTGAATTGATGGAGAGAGAATAGTATGGATGGGGGTAAGCGAAGGTTGATGAAATGAGCACTTAGGTATTGAATCTCGGAGTAAAGTATTTAGGAAGTAGAGTGAGGATGATCGATGGACTGAATTCCATCCTTTGGAGTTGCATGAAATTATAATTATGTCTAGGAAGAGTAAAAAGATAGAAAATGGAAATAATCGAATTATTTGATTGTTTGAAACTGATGGTGGGAAGTCGAACTTGATCCTGATCAGTTCAAGGGAAACCGAACACCCCAGGGTCGAATGATTCTTGAAGCTCCCTTTAAGTGGTCACAAGAATCACGCTTAGGATAGGGTGTAATGAATATACTTGGAAATTTTGAGTTGTTGTGTTTTAGAAAATTTCTAATTAGTTGGTAGTTGTGAAAGAACTTTCCCTAGACTGGAGAACGAGAACTGTTAAAAGCTTATACCGGAGAAGAGTAGTATATCATGCTGTATTATTCCAAGGGCAGCGGGACATAGAGGAGTCCTGTGTCTAGATGACTTGAGTGCTTGCGGGATTGTGTTGTGCATTGCATTGCTTTGGGGATAGCTTTTCACTATATGTAATAACCTTTATAATGGAGAACCGGATGGTTGAGTGTATGCGGATTGGCGTAATTATTGTGCATTGGGATGGTATGGAAAAGAGAAACATTGAGTAACGGATTTGGGAAATAGTAAGGAGGAAGAATGTATGGCTTAGGTATACGCAAGCATAAATGAGTAAGTATAGTAATCCTATAACCTCGAACAACTTTGAGGACAAAGTTCTTAAGGGGGGTAGATTGAAATACCCCGAACTTAAATATAGTTATTAAAATTACCCTAATAGGTATTTAAGGGCCTAATGGTGCCTAAATAATATTGGTGAGGAAAAATAAATCCAAAAGGAATAAAGAAACGCTTAAAAAGTGAAAAACGCTAAATAAGCGTTAAATAACCATGGGAGGTATGAGACCTCGGTTAGCGTATCATATGGTTCTAAAGGTTTAATAAGGCCTAAATAATATATGGGAACAACTCTCGAAGAAAACGGATCCAAATAATGTATTAAAACACTAATAGAGCTTTAGCACACATTTTTCGAGAAAACCCGAAAACGTGACTTTAAGTGGTCAAACAAACCCGTAAAATTATAAGTCATTAAATAACAATAATTAAGCATTAACGTAAGCTTAATAACCAATAAAAAAAAGAAACGAGACAATTCTGGAAAACGGGCCCGGTTAGTGAATAGTACCAAAACCGGGTAAATTAACGAGCATTTCTGTAAAAGACGAAAAACGCTCCAACTAGTACAACAGTAGGGGCCGGTTTCTAATAGGTTAAATAACCCCTCACACACACACTAGCTAATTAATTAAAGAGCCAAAAAGCAAAAAGTACAAAAGTAAAAAGGTGACTTATTTTTCTCTCACCTCTCATTTCTCTCTTCTCTCTCCCATTCTCTTCTTCCAGCCGACTCTCTCTCTTTTCTCTCTTCTGGTTGGCGATTTTGAAGCTCCAAGGAGAACAACAATGGCTTCTCCTCTTCTTCTTCATGCCCCACCTTCATTTGAACTCCAAATACAAAAATAATTGCATGTTCTTACTCCCCTCATCATCCTCTACACTTCTCTCTTTTCAAAATCCAAAAATGAGGAAGTTCATCTCCATTGGTTTTTCCCATTCAAAGAGAAATAACATCAATGGGTAGCTTGGAGTCTCCTCTCTCCATTAAGGTAAAATTTCCATGGAAACTTTATGTTTTCTCCACCTTCCTTTGTAACCAATTTTTACCCCCTTTGTAATGCTCTATTTTTCTCTCTCTTTTGAGCATAACTCCAACCTTTCAATGGTGGTGGAATCACCTTCTTGAACCAAGGGCTAAAACCCCTCCTAAAACACTCCAAGGTATACCCTAGAAACCTTGTCTTAAGCATTTCAATGAACTAGTATTAATCTAAGGGTTAGTGTGTTAATTGCACTTGTTTTGTATACATTAGGTGATGGGAATGGAGTTTGGCAACTCCATTCCCCATATGGCCATTTTGTGCAAGAAAGAGAAAAAGAGGAGAATTGGAAAAGAATGAAGGAAATATAAGCTCAAGGTAAGAGCTCCTTCTTAATGCTAAATTTTAATGCGTTAGAGTAATGGGAATGGGTAAACTACTTAAAGAACCCAAAATCTTGTATTAGTATTAAAGTTTATGAAGTTTGAGTATTTATGAGCTAGTAAGTGAATTGTAGGCCTTGGAGCCAAACAGATTGTGTATGAGTATTGGTATTGTTGTTTGATGGAGTATTGACATATTGAGATTGCTTTGATTTCTGGTAGGACCCTTGTATGGGTATGGCTAGATTAGGAATGAATTTGTGAAAATGGATATGTGTAGCTAGGTAAGAAAAGTAGGTGAACTATGGCAAAATTTTGGTAGAAATTGTATATTTATTGATGACTTGGTGAATGGGAGAACTAAGGTGTGTATTGGAGTTAGTAGAGATGTTTAGTAACTATGGAATGGTAGTTGTAGTATGAGAAATAAGAAGGTAAAATATGTAGCAAAGAGTATCAAAATGCATTGTAGAAACTAGGAAAAATTAGTGTGCAAGATTTGGTAAAAAGAGAGTTGGACTTTGGTATAGGTAGTGTAGTTGATTGGAAGGAATTGGAATGGTAAGATGAAGTTAGGACAAGATGCAAGATGCAAAGAGAAGTGTAGGAAATGCACAAGTGTGCTAACTGTAACAGAGAGGAAGAAAAATCTGTAGAAATCGAGCAACTATTGAGTATGGATTTGACTAATGTTTTGAGGAGGTTTGGAACAGGATTAAGGCATGTTTTAGGGTGTTTAAACATGTAGGAAACATGTGGAATGATTAAGAAATGATTAGAGGTGCATTAGGGGTCCAAAACTGGTCATAAACTATAAATTTTGACAGTTCCAGGGTTGGTCTGGGTTTGCAAATCGGTACACAAACCCGGACCATAGCAAAAACACGCCAGAAAGACTTCCCAGGGGGTGGTCTGGGTCTGTAAACCCGGACACAAACTAGGACCACATGTAAAAATGGCTAGAACTTGATTTCAGTGTCTGGTCCGGGTTTGTAGACCCGGACACAAACCCGGACCATGCTAAAATTGTAACAAAATGTGTTTTAAAGGTGTCTAATGATGGGGAAGTGAATGGTATTGGTTTTAAGTGTTGTTAAGGCCTTGTTTTGGTGACTTTTATAGGCCCTAAGAAGTGTAAACAAGTTTGGGAAGTCATTAAGAAAGTTGTAAGTTTAAGAACACTAAGTTAAACCGAAACAACGGGATAACAGGGTAAGTATGAGAGTAGTAATTATGTATGTAGTGTGATGCCTAGTATTAATGGAACCATTTGGTATGTAGCCGGAGGTTCGAGAATGAGACTCGAGGAACAAGAGTGAACCAAAGGAACAAGGGAACACCTGGTAAAGTAAATTCCGGTAAAAGGTATGATTTCTTTATGCTTTGTATCCTAACCTGGTTACCCCGATTTGTGTGCTTATTTGATCACCTAAATAAGATAAATGCATGAATCGGACTATATTGCACCTACTTATGCTTGTTTAAATTGTTCTTGATATATTTGTCTTGAACATTTAGTTTGCATAATTCAAGAAATGAATGGATGATGATGAAGTGTGTATGTACCTTGTAGTGTAGTTTGTGTAATGTATTGTACCTTGTATGTATGTGTATGGGACTACTGTATATGTTTTGCTTGGATGTGTGACTTCTACTAATTCCTAACTACCTAACTCCTAACGTAAGTATTGAGTAAATTGGAATGAGTAGTCCGATATAGTTTCGGCCACGCGTGAGGATGAAGAGACACAGAGGTTGGATCCGATTCCTGGTTCTTAAACTTGTCCCCTTCCCCACGGCCCAAACCTTTAAATGGGTAGCATCCTAGATTAGTGAACCAAGTAAATCCCGATGGTGGGACAGAGTAGTCCCCAGGCCGGAGGTCCCGACGACTTGACTTGAGTAAGTAGTAAGTAAAGTAAAGTAATGTATGAGTAATGGTCTTGGCTGGTGTAAGTCATTGACCAGGAGTAAAAGAGTAACCTCCACCCGATTAACCCCGGTGGACCAATGGAGTTAACAAGTATTGTGTATTGTGTATGTATTGTATAAGTATGGTGTATGTGTAATTCGTAAGAAGGTAAGTAAGTATTGGTTGACTCATATTGTCTTCCTTGTATGTATTGTACTGTGTGTATGTATGTATACCTTGTGTAGCATTGTAGCATTATGAATGAAGCATGTATGTATGTATGTACTTGTAAAATGAATTGCATGTATTCGACCAAGTGGTCGGCGTACCCTCGCTAGTACGCGGGGTATGCGGAAGTCATATGCAGCGAAAGCTGAACTCCTAGGGGCAACGTTTTTAGTGTGCAGGTACCCGAAGCGGACACGATCACAATAAGAGACCTACAACTAAGTTTGGATAGCTAGGAGTGAATTGTAGATAGTAGTGAGTTGTAAAAGGCTTGTAGCCTTGAAGTAGTAATGTACCAAGGGGTACACCATATGTATTGGAAGTATGTAGTTTGTGAGGAATGGGTAGATGTAGACTCTTATGAGTATGTATAAACTTGAAAGGATTGTGGCATTTGTATTTGTAATTGGATCTTAGTAAACTCGGTATGTTGTATTGTATTTGTGGAGCATTGTATTGAATGGGAAGTTGTAGTACTTGATTGGTAATTAGAAAATGTATGTAATTGTGTAGTACTCGGATATTCCGGTCCATCAGACCGATGCTGTATGTAGTAGTAGTAGCCTTTTAGTCACGTGGGTGGCTAACGGCATTGTATCACCCACCGTTGTGTAAGTAAGTATCCGTGCGAATGTGTGTAAGTACATTGTGATTGGACGGTAATGACGGTATTAGCGGTAGGGGTGTTACAGTAAGTAAGTAAAGTATGTATGAGTAATGGTCTTGGCTGGTGTAAGTCATTGACCCTGAGTAAAAGAGTAATCTCCACCCGATTAACGGTAAAGGTAAAGGTAAGTATGTATCGGTTATGACTTGTATTGTCTTCCTTGTATGTATTGAACTGTATGTATGTATCCTTGTGAAGTATTGTAATAGTATGAATGAAAGAATGTATGTATGTATGTATTTGTAAAATGAACTGCATGTATTCGACCAAGTGGTCAGCGTACCCTCGCTAGTACGTGGGGTATACGGAAGTCATATGCAGCGTAAGATGATCCCCTAGGGGCAATGTTTTTATTGTACAGATACCAAAGCGGCTAAGGTCATGGTAAGAGGCTGGCGGTTATGTGTATATAGCTAGAAAGGAATTGTAGATAGTAGCGAATGGAATAAGGCTTGTAGCCTTGACGTAGAAGTGTACCAAGGGGTACACCATTATGTAATTGCAAGCATGAAGTTGTGAGGAATGGGTAGATGCTAGATTCTTAATGAGTGTGTATAAACTTGAAAGAATTATTGTATCGGATTTGGATCTTAGTAAACTCGGTGTACTGTATTATATTGTGTTATGGAGCATTGTACGAAATGGAGAATTGTAGTACTTGGTAGGTAATGGGAGTATATATTGTAATTGTGTAGTACTCGGATATTCCGGTCCATCAGACCGATACTGTAAGTAGTAGTAGGCCTTGTTAGTCACATGGGTGGCTGACGGCATTGTATCACCCACCGTTGTTAATTAAGTATCCGCTGCGAAGGTATGTAAGTAGGAAGTGATTGGACGGTAATGACGGTATTAGCGGTAGGGGTGTTACACCAATGGTGGGTGATACAATGCCGTTAGTCACCCACGTGACTAACAAGGCCAAATCCAAACCAAACAATTAATACAAATACAATATCGGTCTGATAGGTTTTATACCGAGTACACTATACAATGATACCATCCATTACTTAATCATATCTCAACCAAATACAACTTCAATCCCATATTATACAATACAACTTCAATTACATTCTATACCCGAGTATCTACTACAATTCCCAAACTTATTGACCACATGTCGGTCTTACAATTCCACAATATAAAACAAATACAACTTCCTAAACAACTACCCATGCTCACATGGCAACCCGTCCTACACTCGAACGGTATTCAGCTTCAATGTTCCTATAAAATAAAAACCGTGCCCCAAGGGCTCAGCAAAATTGCTCCATATGAAATTCACATACCCGCGTGCTAACAGGGGTATGCGGACTACTTTGGTCGAGAACATGCGGTTCATTTTAATTCAAACTGCATGCAAGGCAATAATACATTATATTTGTATATTGACACACTCAAGGTTCAACATCGAACACAAACACTAACACACACATCAAGAGGTTAGTTTAATGTTTCCTATACTTAGGCGTGAGGTTTTACCTCACTATGCCTTAATCCATTTTTCATTGTCTTACCCACTCTCTTGGGTTACACTTACTCAACCCTAATGTACTCAATGTCAATTCAAGTCCTTCAATACTCAAACTTATTCCTCAACTATCAATCTCTCAAGTTTCAACTCAATACTCAATACTCAACTTCTCAAGTCAATACTCAAAATACTCAATTCAAATTCTCAATTCAAGTTCTCAATAGTCAAAGGCATCTTTTAAGTCTTTTCCCATGACCTCCGGGCAGGGTCATACACAAGACTCACCACCGGGCTTACAAATACAAATGGAGCTATACAATTAGCTCCTCAAATTCTCAAATGTCCGGTTTTCTACCGGACTACTCAAATTCCCAAAACACCTCTCTCGGTGTCATTTCACAATCGCATGGATTAGCCTAGAGGTATATCTCTCGTTAACATCTATTATCTTAAAGAATTTTCCAATGTCTAGTATTCTAAGATTTAAGGTTTCACCCAACTTATCGAATACTCTCATGTTCGGGACATTGTTCATATTAGTCGGATCCTCTCATTGGGGTTCGACTATTTTTCTAAGGGGTTTGGTGATCCCTTACCATTCTTTACTACTCTCAAGGTTCATGTTTTGAACAATAAACAATCCTCTAAATAGAGGTTCGTTATATACTTCCACTATTATTTGTTTTGTGGATTAAATCAATTCTGTTCTCTAACCGTTATTGGGAGTTTATTAATTCCCGTACATTTCATTCACGTTCCTGTGAGTTCAGGGGTTTGTGTTATCGTTTCTTAGTTCGATAGGTTTAGTATGTTCCCACGTTTTCATTAATTCGCAATAAGACTCCTTTTACGAGTTGCAGACGTTGTAAAGTGAGTGGTTAAACTGGTGTAAAATTAAAAGAAAAGAAATTAAAACTCAAAATAAACGTCGGGCTGCAAACAATCTCGGTCGCAAGAGTAGTATAGTGAAATGTAAGCGACCGGATATCGAACCGCGGACTAATGTACATATTATAGTACCTAAGCGTGTCACAAGAGGGGGGATTAATTGACTTGTATATAAATAAAAGGGAAGATTAAACGACTAATTAACAGATAAACTAAACGGGACTCTGTTCACATTAATTAATATTTGCTCTTTCATGCTAGGTCTACTGGTTTAATTATAACTGTTTGGCAAGATTCCTGTTTATTTTCTTAAGGTCCGATGAAACTCATAAGAACTCGTTTACCTGTAATGCAAGGTCCGATGAAAACTCAAGCAAAAGCCTGCAAACGGCAGAGGAGTGTAGGGGATTACATTTGCAACTGAGTACTAACTAAACGATGAAATAAGTTTCCCCACTTTTACGGCTTAATTAACCATCTGTTTCCAACGATGAAATCAAAAATAGACTTAGTAAGCATTTTAATAAATTCATGAGGTTTATTAAAAAGATGCGAGAAAAACTTTAAACGTAACAAACTTCATTAAAATTAAAACCAGTAAAACATATTGCATAATTAACAGATACATAATAATATTCCCAGAGTATACGAAAACTAATGAAATGAAAAGAAAACAAATGGAGAAGCGGGAGATTAGAAATGGAATGAACGAGTGAGTGAAGGTGAAGTGGTTCGAAGAGTTGATGGGGTGAATTGGAACTCCAGGAGGAACCACGGACGGAACCTGGAAGGACACTGGGAGGTAAACTGAGCGTTGTATTTATAGAGGAAAAAGAAGAGTAGAGCAGCAGCTCTTGATGAGCTCGTTGATTGCATCCTCATTGATTGTAGGGGACAGGAAAATAAGCGTGTGAGTGATTTCTGGTAGGCGCCGACTCTAAAGGATAATGGCGGAGTCAAGTTGCGAGCGAGTCGGCGAAGAAGATAACTGGCGATTGATTTTATTAACAACCGCCTCTTCCTCACTTACGTCCGCATGTATAGTAGGCGGTTGCCTTCCCTCTCACGTCCGCATATATAAGGGGCGGTACACTCTCAGAGTTGTCCGCCTACTATTGAGCGGTGCCTCTACTTCTTTTGTCTCTTGTCCGCTGTCTGTTTAGAGTGTCCGCCTACTATTGAGGCGGTTGCCCTCTCTGTCTCGTCAGCTGAACTTTTTTATGCGGTAAGAGGGCGGACACAGCACAAGTGCGTGCTTCTCGCGTGGCTGTTTAATTCTTCAATAATAAAGTGTTTTAATTGGTATTCTTCCTACATTTTAACACATATAATACATCAGTTAATATAACAACATAAATATAGGAAAAACCCAAGATAAGTGAGAAACATTACTAAAAAAGCTGCAATTAATAAGGTGATTAAACCTTAAAAGTCTATATGTTTTGCACTTATCAAACTGAAAACCCCAAACCTAAGTGCTAAGTGAACATCAAATTAGGATGTAGTAAGGCTAAAATATGCCTTAGAAAGATGGTAGACACTTTTAACCAAGGAAAACACAAGAAAGTGCCTTAAGGCAATCAGGGCAAAAACGTGCTCTAGCTTGGAGAGACTTGGGTGAGTACCCAAATATCATGATAAGACCTTAGTAATATCTTAATGGTCATTTTAAATCAATTAGCAAAGAAAACCAAGCTTGAAAACAAGTTAAAACACAAAATGGTGCTTTAAGAAGTCTTAAAGCACATTTTGAGAAATTGTCTTAGAATTGAGTTTGAAGGGCTAAATGTCCATCATTACTCTTAATCAACATGTGTACTAATTAGTATCACATTAGGAGGTCTAAATCAGGAAATCAAAAATTCCCGATTATGTGCCTTGATTGTGAATAGTAACTATTTAGTGACTAGTTAAGTTTTAATCAATATAAGTCAATTAATTGGTCAACAAAGACCATGTTAGCCTTATATTAAGAGGGTGGCCGGTTTTATGTGGGGAGTCACCACAGAGTCATCAAATGAGAAGGAAAAGAAGAGATAAGTAAAGAAGTTACTATTTGCTTTATTAAAGCAAAATATCCTTATAAGCTACCTTTTCTTCTCTTTCCCCATTTCTCTCTTTCACCCACGGTTTCTTCTTCTTCTCTATGTTCCAAAACCGAGAGAGCTGCTCTTCCATGTTCTCCATCTTCAATCACTTGCCAAATACAACTCCAAGCTCCAAATCCAAAACAAATTGCATATTTGTCTTAGTTAGTTCAAGACCTATCTTTCTATCTTTTCAAATCTCAAGCTCCATTTTGGTGCCATGAGAAACTCCATTGATGGGGGAAAATCAAGTTTGAAGAGCTCATTAGCTTCTCCATTCTCTTAAGGTAAAGAAAATGTAAGAAAAACCATGTTTCCATCATTTCTTGTACATGGCCGAAAATTCCTTCTCATGGGGCTATGTTTTTATGCCTTGTTCTAGCTTGATTATTTCACCAAGGACTAGTGGAGGTCCTATTTCATTCAATGCCAAAGTCTACTGAGACTTCAAAGGTAATCATCCACTTTTATGCCTTAGAACACATTTCTAACCTAGGTTTTATTCCTTGAGGTTAGTGCATTGTTTAGTACTCATAGTCCTTAAATATTGATTAGAACATTGGAAAAAGGAATTTAAGTGGTGGCCGAGATCTATGCAAGAAGAAGGCCTAAGGAGGAGATAAGATAAGCTTGAGAAAACAAGGTAAAATGCTTACCTAATGTGGTTTAAGATAAGGAATGAGTTTAGATAAATACCAATGTGGCTTAGAGCTTACATTGTGTATTGGGTTATATAACCTAAGGAAAAAGAACTTAAACAAGCTTATAACTTGTGATTAAGGAGCTAATGAGAATGAGTTGGAATATAAGTTTAAGGTGGAATTTTAAGAGCATTATACTACTATGAGATTGATGAGTGTATTTGCAGTTGAAAGCTTATATATGTGGGAAATTCAGTGTTTAAGTCTAAGTCATTTAAGGCCTAAGAGCCATGTCATTTAAGAGCCTTAGTGATGCAATTAAGATTATGGCAATCTATTGAGTTCGTTGTGAATGAAGTTGGTTTGGGTGATGAGTATATGATGAGAAGAACTTGATGTGTGTGAGTGGTTGAATGGAGGAAAAACAATGCAGTTGGGCATGATAAGATGCTAGAGAAGCTATGGCGAAATTTGAGTAGAAAACAAAGTGTTTAAGTGGTAGTGGTGAGCTAATATGCCCTAGGGTTTACTAGGGAGCATGAAAAGAAAATTGGGTGGAAATGAGTTGACTAAGGAGTTCTTGAGGTTTAGAATGACCTAGAGATGTCTAGGAGGAATTGGAGGATTGGTGAGTGTTTTTGAACACACCAAAATCATGAGATGAGGAATGTAAGACTTGTGCATAATTTTAAGGAAAGGTGTATAATGCCTTAAGGAGATTTAGGTATGAACTAGAGAGTAAGACAATGAGAGTTTTGAGAACCTTGTGTAATTGTGATGATGTTAGTGGTGGACTAGTAAGGTTTAGTTGAATGGTAATGTGTGGACTTGGGTGATGGAAGTGAAAAAGGTAGGAGGATGTTGTAAGTCATCAAGGAAAATGACTAGGAATGTAAAAGAGCATATGATCGTGAGAATGGTGAGTAAGTGAGTAAAAGGAGGTGGAAATGTCCAAGGAGGGTGTAGTATAGTTAAGGTAAAGAAGAACAAGGTTAAGGTGCTAAGAGGATGACAAGAAATGTTTAGGTATGCCCAAGAGTTTAGGAATGATGAGTAACAAATGGAAAAGAGAGAATTTGTGCATGGTTATGTAAGATGACTTGAGGAAGTTTTGGTAAATGAACTGAAGATGGAAAATAATGTTTATGAAGTGCCCAAACTGTTAAGGAGGGAACACTTGGGTTGGTTGAAGTTTTGGTAAAGATACAAGTTGGTAATATAAGGAATTAATTGACAAGTGTTAGGAATTTCTTACAAGAATTGAGCTAAAGGTTGGAATGATCTTTGGAGGTGATTTTAATGAGTTTGGTGGAGGTTATAAGGTAGGTTTGATGTGCCAAATGATGTTAGAACACATTAGGAGGCTTGAGGAAAAAATTGGAGAAAGTTTGACAATGTATGGGAAGTTTCTGCAGCCAACCTACCCAGGGGACGACCCAGTCTGGGTCGGTCGGGCTGAAACTGTGAAGTTTGATGTTCTCTGCAGCGACCTACCCAGGGGTGGGTCGGTCGGTGGTCGGTCGGTCGGACCATAAAAAAAAAAAAAAAAAAGGAAACCCTAAGAGAGTTTAGTGGTATTAATGGTACCCCATTAAGGGGGCAATGATGATTTGAGGTATAAAGACCTAAGGGATTAAGTTATGAATAAACTTAAAAGTTTAAGATTAGGATTGTAAGATTAAGTTGTAAGTCTTAAGAGGTGTTAGGTGGGGATCATTAAGGGTTAAGTAAGTTAAGTAAGTTGAATTAAGTTAAGTGATTAACAACCTAAAACTGAATGAATGTTTTAGGACTTGGAAATTGGACTCCGGAAGAGATTAAGCAACTGAACGGCCAACGGTGAACGGTACAGTTGTTCTTCTTCTTGTGACCTGCTTGCTAACGAGGTGTCCCTCAGCTTGTGTGCTATTTGTTTTGTGTGCTCACTAAACAAGATAAAGCATGCAACCGGAACATATTTATATATTGTATTGTTGTGTGATGTTTGAAAAACTAACACAACATACCGTGAAACTTACTAACCAATGTTTAGTAGGAATTGAGTGAGACTAAGGAACGCCCCCTAATAAGGGACGATATAAACCGAAAGAGGTTAACCAACAAATATGGTCTTGATACTACTACTAACTGGAACATGAGTGAGGAAACCCGGGACCGATCTCCGGTCATGCATGCTAAGGAAAGGGGGTCGGTATCTATAGCAGATTCGACTTCCGATTAAGGACTAGTCCTCGGACTAGTAGCCTTGGGTCGGTTGACCGGCTCGGCTACATTGGACATCCAGTCCAAGGTAGGTGGCTTTAAGATGGCGTGGGGGGATCAAGCCTACATCCCCAACAATTTAAGAATGTTGTTTATTGCTGGTAAGTGTCCTGCTGCTGGCTAGGGTTAACCAAGCCCTACAAAAATAAGCAACGAACTAAGGGCTAACCTGTTCCCAATGAGAGAACGTTGGCATGCTTAAGTTAAGATTAAGATAAGTTACAATCACTCCTTTTTAAAGGATGATTTGTATCGTTAAGATTAAGATTAAGTTAAGATTAAGTTTAAGGTGAGGTTAAGATAAGTTGCAACCATTCCTTTTAAAGGATGGTTTGTATTATTCAGATTAAGGTAAGTCACATCCACTCCTTATTAAAGGACGGTTGTTTCTAAGATTAAGATAAGACTAAGATTGAGGTGAGATAAGGATGGACTAAGTTTAAGAGGGAACATTACTTAAGGAGTTAAATAACTAACTCTCTAATTAAGGGAACGCATTTAAGTCGTTCATTGTGTGTGAACTTTGATTGTTCATATTTGGATCGTTGTTTACAGCATTCATTATCATGTTGTGCATATAATCAACCTCCATGCTATCGACAATTAGTCGTCGTAGCCACGTTAGCTTGGGGCCATGAGGGGATCGCCCAGCATTCGTGCTGACCCCCTTTGGGGGCTGTTTTACTACACAGGTACATCAGGAAGCGGCCGTCGCAAGAGTAAGAAGAGGACACAAGTGTTAGGGATTAAGTGTGACCTACGAGCTGTGCATGTACACACGTATGGCAATTGAGTTAGTAAAATGTATAGGTTGTGAGAGATTGTAAGAAGGTTATGTAAATGGTTAAGGTTGTTAGACTAATGTTCGGTATATTCTGTAGTCAGACCGTGGCAAGGTCCTGGATTGTAAAGAATTCCGCTGTGACATGTATATATATATGCTGTTAAGTTGCGAGACCACATTGGATTGAGTTGGGTGTTACACAAAAGTGGTATCAGAGCGTAGTTACGCTCTGAAGACAAGAAATACCGAACTTAGGAGAATATTGAGGTTGAGATTGAGTTATGGGTTAAGGGTTAAGAGATAGAGTGAGAGGTGCGTTAGTCAGGAATACTTCCCGGTGTTTACCGGATATCCATAGTACCTAGACCCGCCCTCCACATCCCTAACCCTGAACATGTGGAACAAACGCCAGAGAGAAGAAAGCCTTCTCTTACTCGGGGAAACCCGATCTGGCAGTTAGTTAATAGTAAGCAATACAAGAAACATCTTGTGGCATAACAGTTAGGAGAACTGGGAGATTTTAAATGGAGCGCATCAACGAGAAACAGGCGCTACCTATGGAATACTATCAGTAAGGGAACGGAAATTACCGGCAACATGGGTCGACATGCTACGCAGTCGAAATAACCCGCGATACCAATGATAAGGAAAGCACTACGCGTGCAATGGATAAGGAAATTATAAGAGACATGAGTACCGGACAGCGGTCCGAGTGAGCATAACAGTGGGATAATACAAAGCATGAGGATTGAGATTACTGGAAAGTCCGGTTAGAAACGGGAACTCCAAACCCCATATAATGAAAAAGGTTACAAACCTGGCCAACATAATGTGGACGACGATAGGAACACATACAAATTGTATACCGAAATAGGACTACAATGTAGTGCCTATAGAAGAACTATTACTTAATAACCACAACAGAATGTGTGGAGACAGGAGCGAGGATTAAGACATAAGAAAATATTAAGGGGTTCCCTCAGAAAGAGGAACGCCCTGTAGATGACAGTACTGTCAAACAACAAGGAAACTGCCGGATGGACGGTTATCCAAAATAAGAGATTATCGAAGGAGTCCCGAGGACTACCAATTACATGGAAATTAGAAGGAAGTGTCACTACCGACGTACCTTGTACCAATAGCCCATCCTGCATGGCGCACTTGCCATAGCAAGTGCTACCACGGTTAAGCTACACGGAAGCCATCATGGCAAGATAGGAGAACGCTACAGTTGAGACGCATATTAATACCGGATTGTAAATCCACGAGAACAGAAAAATAAGACCTTGGAAGGGCCCGACGGCCTGACCATGATGATAAGGTAACACACCAGTCAGCCGGGAGCGGAACTTGGACAAAGTATTAACCCATATAAATATTAACGGTATAACCCACTACAAAACAACAACAGACAGTGTGGTAAGAACACCAAACCCGGATCTCAAGGAGGAAAACCTAAGAGATCGCTCGGTTGCGAGCAAAACACTATGTAAGCAATAACATACAGGGGATGTATTATAAGATACTATTGAGGCTGTTGAAGCATCGACTTACAACGAAAACCGGATAAGACTCCTAGAGTGACCATTAAGGATACCAATAACAACATTCTTCAATGAAGATGTTAGAAAACCCAGAAAACAAGGATAAAGAAATAAACGTAAGCTATAACCTACCAAGGATTAAAGTCGTACAACCCTGGAAAAGGAAAGCTCAGAGGACTACCCCCACAAAGCGGGCATAGTCGAGCCGAAAACTGATGAATGACAGTTAACACTGTTTGTTTAACTCATTAACACCCAAGTACGATTGATCATCAAAGGGTGGCGTAGTCAACAGAAGTTGAACGAAGCATTGAGATAGAAGTATAAAATGCCAGGATGATATCCAACTTGGACACCGTAAGGCAAACGCCTAATACGAACCTAACCTTGACTATAAAAGACATAAGTCTAGTAAAATGACAGCATTGTCAAAGACACTAAGTAACCTCAGAATACCTGAATAAACTTCCACAGCAGGAAACAGGATGCAGCGACTTACCCTGAAACCCAATACTACATTTAGTATGTAACCTCACGGTAGATAGTGTTCAAAGGATCAGAACCTATCAGGATGACCTACGGATGAGTAGGATATAAGTAATGAACTGAGACATTAAGCATTAAGAGCCTACGAGCCAAGGATGTTAACCACATCAGAGCCCGAGGCGCAGTAAGTTATAAGAGAGCTTGTCAATTAAGCCACGAAGGGACTACAATTTGTAGATATGAACGGTTACCAAACCTATAACTTAGAATGGGAAGAACATTACCAAGAAAGGGTACCAATGAGAATATTGAGATAATGCTAAGGACAGGAGCGGAGCACGAACCATGCCTTTTAGGGTGGGGATACCTCTCCTTGTTGTGAGGCCATGAGTGGGAATGAACCCCTCAAAAGGGCTTTCACTTATTAGAGATGAAATACATTTTATTTAGAAAATGGAAACTATGAACCTTGAGATTTCCTTGAAATATATCAGATACACTTGAGTAATAAGGTAGGTTGCAGAGATAGACCTCATATCCAACACCCAGGATGTAAGAATTAGTAATGGTCAGAGATAAACTTGTGACTGCACATTGTGGCACGTCAATTGATCGATGCTCAGGAGAGCCTGTGATTCAGTGATAATTTCTTCAGTAACCAATTAAATCACATGGTAGATAACATCATTAAGGATGAAAGAAAGCGAAAGAGATTTGCCTACTTACGAATCTGAGATTGGAGCAGAACATCTTCATATCAAGAGTCAACTATTTTACAACACGGTACGACAACCGCCAATACCGGAATGAGAGAACTCCCAGTGTGTTTACACCAAGAAGGGATTGAGTATAAGGTAAGACATTAGAATAAGTGATAAGGGTTGCACCATTAATGGGCAACATGGTAAAGACCGACTACCCGGTAGTAGTGGTCGAGAGTGCAATAGTTAGATAAGTGGATTAAGTCATTGTGCGCGGTAAGGCGACCATTATGTATGAGCCGTCAAATATTGACACTGAGGCAATTAGATTTATGAGTTAAGACCAGCATAAGTAAGGAAATAAGATGATAGACGAACTGAGCAGTGATGCCAGTAGTCTGGACCTGGTGAGGTAAGACTTCACAGGAAGCACACTACCCATTCCTTAAGGAACTGGAAGTGCATTCCCAGTGAGAGCAATATGAAAAACAAGATAAGAGGCTCTACGGAAGAGACCTCAATTATTAAGAGACCGAATCAGTACGGAATACAGAAAGGAGCTGGAGCATACCATAACCAAGGACACAGTAAATAGACTTCCCTTGATTAACTTCAAGAAGAACAATAAATGTTATTATGGAACGATGAAGAGGAGATCGACAACAGAATACTTCATAATTAGCAATAGCTAAACGTGTGACGGACACTATGAGTTTACTAAAACGAGACGTGGGACGACTGCACCCCACAGGGGCTTGCAGGCCTGACACGCTCATTTATGAGTTAGTTGGGTAAGTAGTAATGTACCAGTAAGGTACCCCATGCATGTAGACGAGTAGTGTAAGGAACACGGGAGGTAGTCGACTCCGTACCACGGACAACGACGCAAGATCACACAAGAGCAGCTACTACCACAGACAGTCGAAGAGAAGAATTCAGTTGAGCCAGCAACAGAGAACCAA